>WPDH01000186.1:240-18989 GCA_019137255.1 Corinectria fuckeliana | reverse complement strand
AAAAGTATAAAGATTTATACTTTTAACTTTAATTTCTTTTAAAAAGAAAGTAAAAATTACTATAAAAAGATATATAATATAAATATCTTTAAAATTATATAAAGTATCCTTAAGAGTTAATATACTATATTATATTTAACTAAGAATTTATAATCTATTTTACTCTACTTAAATCTATTTTATAAAAAATAGTATAAAATTAACTTTTTAAACTTACCTTTTTTAAATCTTAGAAATTTTATATATCTAGATAGTTACTATAAGATAGTATAAGATTAAAGTTATTAAAATTATATAATAGATATATCTCTTATTATCTTTTATTAATTTAGTATACTATTACTAAGTGTAGCCTAATAATTATTATATTACTTCTCCTTATATAAGATATTTTCTATATTAATCTCCTCCTAGTGTATAATAGCATCTTAATAATTATACTCTTATTTTCACTCTAAGTATTCTTACTTATAAATTATAGCTTTTATAGTAAGATAAAAAGCTAACTTATAAGTAATCTATATATTATATATATTAGCTTAAGCACCTAAAGGTAGAAATATAATAACCTATCTTATCTTACTTAATAATAGCCTTAATAAGAATATTAAACTCTTTTAGTACTATAACTTTATAAAAGCATTCTATAAGAATATAACACTTATATTATAATATACTATTAGATTTAGCTGTTTTATAGTTAGTTAAATAATACTATTAAGAATAAGATAGCTTATCTTATTTACTATAGTAAGTTAGTATTTCTTAGTTAAAATACTAAAAGAACTTCTAATACTAGTTAAGATAATCTCTTATACACTCTTAATACTAATATTTATTATATTATATATTAAATCTAGGTAGTGTATTACTAAGGTAAGATAGTAAGTTTAGTAAATAAGAACTTAAAAGCTTATTTATAAGGGATAATATAGGATCTTTTCTTAGCAGCTATTTAATATTACTTATAATAAGTAAGATTAGATATTAATCTTAGTTGTTTAAAAGGTAAGGCTTCCTAAGGTGGTTTCTTAGAATAGTTGTTTTAATAAGAAGGCTTATAGTAATTAGCTTACTAAGGTAGATCTTAAGAACAGTTATTATAACAGAGGTGCTTAGTAGAGGTTAGGGGTATCTTAAGAGAATATTTGAAAATGTTTAGGAGGTGGTTATACTAAGGTAGTCTCTAAGAATAACTATTACTATCTTACTAATAGTAATAATAGCAAAAGAGATAAAAGAGGAAGAAAGAGAAGGAGGAAAAAAAAGAAAGAAGAAAGAGATATATACTAAGTATAACACCTTAGGTAGGCAGTCTTATAATATTTATAGTCACACTAGGGCTATTATATAAGAGTCTTAAAGTTAAGTCTAATATATTTCTAATTAATACCTATTCTCTACTATTACTACCTACTAAACTAGTTACCTCTTTTGTTTTACTTCTTATCTTATAGATACTATTACTCTTATACTACTATCTTATATATCTATACTATTACTACTTACCACTTTAAGAACTAGTACCTTTTTCTTACTAAGTTAGCTACTATTAGTTATATTCTCTTTTTAGATAGTATAGCAAATAGTATAGTAAGCTAGGTTACTATAAAGCTTACTAGGCTGCTAATACTCTTTACCTCCTGTGAGAGTCTTATTATAGTATTACCTTTCTCTGCCTTTATAAAGTTTCTAAGTATAATACTAACTTCCTTTTTGCTAAGTACTACTATTAATATAATATAGCTATTAGTTATTAGGGAGCTAATACTTTATGCTATAGTAATCTGCTTAATATTATGCTTTCTAATAAGCTTAGTCTTATTAGGGTTAGCTAGAAAGAATTAGGCTAGCTTAGAGTAAAATAAACTCTCTCCCTCTAATTTAGAAGACTTTATCTTATCTTAGGGCACTTATATTCTTAGATACTAAGATATACTCTATCTTAGCTAACTTTATAGAATTTTAAAACTATAGATAATATAAGCTTCTTTCTTAATAGTATCTAAGATCTTACTCTTAGCTGTAAGAGTTATTATATATTTTTCTAGGTTTTATATTATAGCTACTATATTATATAAGTAATAATATAAGATAATTTTCTATTTAATATCTTCTTTTTAGCCTACTTACTATAAGCATCTTATTACCTAGAGTGCTTTTAATATGTTTCTCAGCTCTTTTATAATAATACTCTAGTAATAAGCCTTATAGAAATTTATACTATAAGCTAATAGTATTATTAATATAATTAGATATATATAGAGAGTAGTCTTATTATTAAACTTTACTACTATAAGATCCTGCTTAGCCTAGCTGTTTTATAATATATAATACAGAGTTAGAATACTATATATAACTATAAGAGTATTAAGAATCTTATACTATACTAATTAGCTAATAGTCTTAAATAGGAGTGCTAAGCAGCCTCTAAGAATAGCTGTTAAGATTTGTGCTAATAACTATTCTTAGAGGCTACTACTTAATTTAGGTAGGAGAAGAAAATAAGAGTGCTAAGCAGCCTTTAGGAATAGCTATTAGGATTTATACTAATAGCTATTCTTAGAGGCTGGCTTAGTAATAAGACAAAAGGAAAAAAACATACTATAAGGTTAGAGGATTATTATAATACACTAAGAGTTAATTATTAGTAGTATATACTATAAGAATCTTTAATAAGATATATATATACTTAGGGGAATCCTAAAGAATATATTAGACTTATCTAGCCCTATTTAATAGGAAGCTATACTTTTATAAGGTCCTAGTATTATAAAACACCTAGTAGAGACTACTAGAGCTATCTATTAAGGTGACTTAGTTAACCTTTTTAGTACTAGCTGTAAGGTTTAGCTTGTTTTTTATAACTTAGTCTAACTACTATTAGGCCTTTTCTAGTATATTTACCTTACTAATTAGGAGTAGGTTATTATAGTTTTAAGGCTTATTATTAGTATTATTTAAGTGTACTAGCTTATTTAGTACTAGGCTAAAGTTAGCCTTTTTAATAGGAGTGCTACCCTATAAGTCTACTATATATCTTATAATTCTAATAGTAAGTTCTATTAGTATTATATTATTTATATCTATTAATATTATAAGAAGGCGCTAATATACTATACTATTAAGTATTATTATAGCGCTTTTTACTATTCTTCTATTAGATAGTATCTCTAGTAGTATCTTATTAGTTAAGCTTAGTAGCTTATCTTATAGCTTACTAATTTTTACTACTATATAGTGCTAAATATTATCTAGTAGGTATAGCTCTACTATTATAATACTTATATTAGTAATACTCTTACTTATATATATTTCTAAACTATTTAGTATTATTATAAGTGTAAGTATACTATACTATATAAATATTATTAGAAGGATAAGTTATATAGCTAGTATAAAAATATTTATATTAAACTTAGACCTGTTTATAAAGCACTTAAAGAGTATTAGGTAGTATATAAATAGAAGACTCTTTTTAGACTTAATATATCTCTTATACTCTAAGTGGTAATACTACTTAAGAGGTGAGAGAAGAGTTAAGTTAATAATATTCTCCCTAGAGAGATTAGCTAGTTTAATATCACTATAGTATTTATCTGTCTTAAGAGCGTCCTAGTATTTTTTATTATAAAGAGTTTATATTATACTAGTATACTCTACTAGTAACTAGCTAATAGGCTAGATAGGGTTTTAGAGGAGGGTAAGATACCTCTAGATATCCTAGATATAGTTAGATATTAGTATAGTAAATACTAAGAGGAGGCTATCTCGCTTAAGTTACTAGAATATCTTATTTCTAGCTATAGTTATATTCTTAAGAAAGTAATACTTATCTGCTATAATTAGCAACTAGTTATTATTTATAAGCATCTTTTTCTAGGGCTTATAAAAGGTAGTAAGCTTCTTATTAGGGTTAGGCACTATAGGCTAATTATTACTATTATTAGGGACCTTAAGGTCTTCTTTTAGGTCTTTTAAGAGGTTGTTCTCTTTAGTGAGAGAGTCTATCTATAAGTAGTTAATCTGTTTACTAATAATAGATTTTAATAGCTTAGTAATTCTAGTTATATAAGAGGTAAGAATAATCACTTAAGCAGTCTATAATTATAGTTAGTATAATAAAGAGCGTAAAAGAGGTAACATCTAAGAACAGTTATTATAATCTATACTAATAGCTGTTTCTAAACACTATCTAGACAGGAGGGAGACTTACCTTAGGGTTCTTATAGTTTTTAGCCAGCTTGTTTACTAGCTTTTAAAGTTTAGGTAGGCTATCTAAAGTTTATAGCTTTTAATCTAGATTAGAATAATTATTATAGCTCTAGTAGAGTAAATACATAGTAAAAATACCCCTCTAAAGTATGTTAAGTTTGTTAAACACCTAGTTAAGTATAGCAGCTAAGACAAAAAGAAGAATAAGCTTAAAGAGGTGCTTATCTAGCAAAAGTTTAACCTATTTAAGCTTAACTCTATACTCTCTCTGTTTAGCAAGCAGTCTTATTATAAGGCAAAAAGTAAACATCTTTTTAGTACTATATTTGTTTAAGAGGAAGGTAAACCTTAGTAGTAAGGTTAGGAGTTTTACTAGTCGATTTATATTTATAGTTATATTAATATATCTTTAGTATAAGAAGAGAGGGGAGAGAGAGTGATATTTAGAAACAGCTGTTAAGATTAGATACTAATAGTTATTTCTAGATATTACCCTAGAAGGGGTATATACCTATAATTTAGAGTAGCTTTATAATTATTATTAGATTATAAGGGTTAATAGTAAGCATATTTAGGTTAATATCTCACTAAGTGTAAATCTTAGTAAGATTCTAGTTAGGTAAGAGAATCTCCCTAAGGAGCAACCTAGATTTACACAGCCTACACAGCTTATTATTATCTAGTGCCGCCTTATATTATACAGACTTAAGTAGTTTCTATATAGCTGTCTTTATATTAGTTACTACCTACTTATTATACTACTTTGCTATTACTACTATGCTAAGCTTAACCTTAGTAAGGTTAGTAATATAAAAGTCTATAAAGATAAGATAGTATAATAAGCCCTAGGCAGCTATATAGATCTAGCTGTTAATAAGTTTACAAATTATAGTATATTTACAGTTAGTTATTAGTAGGTATACTTCTTTAGTAGATAACTTACTTATAAGAGACTCTACTAAGTTAATACCTAGTATAATAGTATAAAAAGTCTAAAAGATTACTTTTAATACTATATCTAGTAAGATACTATTAATATTAGCTAGGGCGGTCTTATACTTTATCTTATCTATCTTACTTAGCTAATTTATTATGCTTAGCATATAAACAATCTAGTTTTATAATACTTATAAGCTTATCACCTTTAAGTTTTCTATAGAGAAGTTATCTTTAAGAAAACATAATTCCCTCTTAATCTTAGTAGTAACCTTAGAGTAGTGCTTTATAATAGCTATCTTCGCCTATATTTAGCACTTCTTAGTTATATACCCCTAGAAGGTTAAGAGTTAACTTAATAATACTTTCGCCTTCTTATTAGTACTAAACAGGTAGTTTTTTACTATAGATTAGCAGCTCTTTACTATATAGACTATAATAACAGCCTATTACTAATCCTTATAGTAATAGCCCTAAATATAATAGTTAGTATTTATATTATCCTTCTAGTAAAAGATTATAAGGTTATTATCTATAAGGCAAAAAGTATAAGTAAGAACTATTAATATTATATTAATATTATTCACCTGCGTGTTTTACTCTACTAGGAAAAAAGGGTTTTTTCCTCCTAAAAAGAAGATTAGTATCTTTCTAGATTACTTAAGCTTATTACTAAGCTAGCTGTAAGTACTATATAATATGCGAAACTTATCTTAAATCTTTATTATAGTTAGTAGCTTTCTACTAATATTCTTAATATTTAATATATTACACTCTAGCTTATAGTGTTTAAAAAGTATAATAAGTGGCTAAAGTAAGATTATACTTATTTACCATATTAGTACTATATAAATAAGAGGTAAGAATAGGTGGCTTAAGATAGTATCTAGGAATAACTATTAGGACTAGATGCTAACAACTATTCTTAGATCCCGCCTAGTTATTTAGGCAAAAGGAAAAAAAGAAAAAAGAGCTTAAGGTAGCATCTAGAAATAACTATTAAGATTAGATGCTAATAACTATTCCTAGATGCTATCTCAGGCTAATATAAGAGGAAAGAGAGTACTTATAAGTAGTATCCTAAAAGTAAAATAAGATATATATATACTTAAATCCTAGATAGGCTGCCTATATTATCTTATTCTCTAGTAGCTTCTTAGCCTTAAGAAGGTAAGTATATTTTAGGTGACTATAAGCCTATATATTTTATATTATAATATTATTATTTAGTACCTTTTTACTACTAGCTACTAATAGGTAATAAATAAACTTAAACTGCCTAATATAAGTATAAAGGTGTTAAATAGTAGAAATAGTATATCTTATCTTCTATTTATAGCCTATAAGGTTTATAGTTTAGTTAATATTAAGAGAGTCCTCTAGGCTAACTATAGCTTCTTTCTTGTCTTTAGGTATAAGTTTAGTTAGAGGGTTAGCTTATAGTTTTAGTATCTCTTCTAGTAAGCATATATTATTCTTATCTTACTAGGAGGATAATAAGAACAGTAGGACTATATTATAGTTAGCTTTACTACTAGAAAGATAAGTCTAAGTAGAAGAGATTATCTTACTAAGTTTTACAGACTTTAAGGCCTTTCTTTTAGTGTTTTACAGTAAGGTCTTTCTTATAGCTTTAGGCCTTTAGGCTAAGAGCTTCTTTTCTCTCTTACCTAAGGTGCCACTCTTACCTAGCATACTTAACAAGTAGTCTACACTTAGGGTTAGTATAGTTAGTTGTTTAGTTGTTTGTTTCTTAGGTAGTTAGGTAGGGTATAATAAAGGGGGGCTAAAAACTAGTATTAGCAGTATAGTCTAAAGGGTTATATAAGTAGCATCTAAGAATAACTGTTAAGATTATCTCTAACAACTATTTCTAAAGGCTGTCTTATTATAAGGTAATAAAATTTATAAGGGGGAGAGGTTAAGTGGGGGAAATATAGTAAATATTATATTTAGGAATAGTTATTAAGAAAAGAAGGCGGGAAATAAGTAAAGGGTGGGATTTAGAGTTAGAGTTAGAGTTAGAGTTAGGTTTAGTAAAGTTAGGTTTAGTAAAGTCTAAGAATAACTATTAAGATTAGGAGTACTTACCTAGGTTAGTTAGTTAGTAGGTTATAAAGAGAAAGAAGAAAGAAAGAAAGTGAGAGAGTTAGAGTTTTATAGCTTTAATTCTGCTGTTATATATTTATATATTTACCACCCTTTAGCTGCTATTACTAAACATAAGTAATAGTAGCAGATTAGGGTTAGTATAAGGTTAGCACTAGATTAGGGTTAGTATAAGGTATTTCTTAGCGACTGTTCTTAAAGGCTACCTTATAGGCTACTAGTGTTTTCTTAATAACTATTCCTAAAGGCTGCCTTATAAGCTATAAGTGTTTTCTTAATAACTATTCCTAGAGGGTATAATATATATAGTTGCTCTTACTTTATAATTTAGTTTAGGTTTATCTTAATTAGTATCTACTACTAGTAGGAAACTCTTTCTGTCTTTGTTTCCTGTCTTAGCTAGCTCTTATCACTTTTTTTATCTAGTATATTATATTCTAATTCTAAGGTTTTAGCCCTCTTGCTCTTTCCCTCCCTAGTAGTCTTAGTACTAAGATTAAGAAGGCTAAGAGTACTAAGAAGCTTTATACTAGTAAGAGTAAGCTTTATAGCTATTACTACACTTAGTGTTATAATCCTCTTGTTATTTATAATACTAAGACTAATAGTAATAAGCTTATTACTACTTTTTGTAATATTACTAGTATTAAGACTTTTTTTATCACCTTTCTTAACCTTCTCTAGCTTACTCTTAGTAGCTATCTTAGTTAATTCCCCACTTAGATCTTATCTACCTTTAAGGCTCTTAACTAGATTTATAGCACTACTACTAAGCTCTTAGCCTATAAGTGTAACTTTCTTCTACCTTATAGTATTATCTTACAGGCTAATCTTACCTGCTTAACTAACAGCCCTAAGATCTAAAGCTCTCTTAACACCCCTAAGAGTATTACTATTACCTAATCTCTTTTTACCTCTACCTATCCTTTTATTTCCCCTTTCGCCCTTTTAACTCTAAGAGCGCCTAAAGTAGACTTAGGCCTTAAGGTCTTAGTTATTTAAGAGTCTAAAAGTCTAAGAGTCTAAAAGTCTTAAGTCTAAAAGTCTAAGAGTCTTAGACCTAGGCCTTAAGGCTAGGTAATTTTCCTAATAACTATTCTTAGAGGCTACCTTTAGGCCTAGTATATATAAATATACTAGTCTGTAATTTATCTCCTTTTTACTATATTATAGTACTAAGGTTATTTTATAAGGCAAAATAATATATTACTATTATTAGATATTATAGTACTTCTTATAGTATTAGACTCTAGTGTTATATAATTAGAGGGTAGTATATTTATATTATAGTATAGTAAGTACTAGTCTTATAGTAAGATCTAGTCTTATAGTAAGAGTATAAAAGGTTCCCTATTATTAGATTACACTATAGGTCCTGCCTTAGCTAAGAGTAGCACTATAAAAAGAGTATTAAGTTTATATAATATTTAGTCTTATAGCTAGCTAATAAGCTATGCCTTAGGTAGGCAGCTAGTCTCTACTAGTAGGTAGATAACACTATAGCTTACAGGGATAATAGTGCGGCTTATATTAAGTATAGTGCTATTAATAGTGTTAGCTATATGCTTAACTAGGTCTCTAGTTAACTACTTAAACCTAGGTTTAGAGTTCTACCTGCTTAATATCTATTCCTGCTAGCTAAGCTCTTATGCTTAGTATACTATATAAGCTCACTTAAGGTGTTAAGAGGTAGTTACTATAGTATAGTTATCCTTAACTAGTATAATTAGGAGGGTACCCCTCTAATCTCACAGCCTAAACAGTAAGGCCTAGTCCTAGTATATAATAGATACTTATATTAGTTAGCGCTTAGTACTAGCAGCTATACTCTTCTTAGTTATAGCTATAAGCTATATATTAGACAGCTATAATAAGATCTAGTAGGTTACTATAATAAGAAGCTATAGCAACTAGTACCACTTAGTAGTGCTAGCCTTACTAAACCTCTTATATATAAGCTTTAGGCTGCGTAGTATAGTAATATAATAAGAGTGGCTATTTTACCTTTTACACTCTTAGATAGGCTTATTATAAGCGTAAGACGCGAAGAGGTTATTAACTAGGTTTATAATATTAGTGCTATATAGCTTATTACTAATAACTAGGTAGGGCTAGATAGAAGAAATATTATAAGTATAATTATAAAAGGCTAAGACTATAATATTATAGTAGAATAATAGTAGTTAGGTCTTTAAGAACTTAGCCTAAGCTCTATTAGTAATATTAGACTCTATCACTTATAATATTAACTTAAGAGCCTTACACTATATATCCTGCTAAAAGAGCTTAAGAATTATATTATATAGGTACTTAAACTAAAGCTAAGCAGCTTAGAGACTCTATATAATATAGTACTATATTACCTATTACTATATCTACTATATGTAAAAGTGTATATTACAGATATCTTTTAGTACCTGCTACTACTTCTTATAGTTAGCCTAGAGGAGGAAGTTACCTATAAGAAGGCGCTTCTTAACCTTAGGGTGAAAGTGCTAGTCTTTCTAGTTAAACTTACCTAACTCTTACTACCTAAACCTATATATATAGGCACTAAGTGCTATACTTATCCTCTTACACTTCTTACTATTACCTTATCTTAGTGTCTACTAATCCCGCTAAAGGATAGACTTTTTAGTGATAAGTAAAAATAAGTATAAGAAGTATAAGCCTTATAGTATGACTAGTATTATTATAGTCTTAGGTAGGGAGAAGCAGATTATAATAGTAGCCTAAATATACTTAAACAGAAAGTAGTACTAGTTAATTAATATGTAGAGGAAGCTAGCTACATCCTGTAAGAAGATAATAAAAAATAGTATATTACTAATACTAGCTGTTTATATCTTACTCTTATCCCTAGCTAGTATCTGCCTAACTACTACTATATAGTAAAAAAGCCTTAGTAACACTTAGTCCTCTACTTACACACTATAAGTAAAACAGCCCCTAGGTATATTACTAGCCTTAGGAATATTAGTATTAATATAGTGCTTACTTAGGTGATACCTTAAGAAGAGAGTGCTAATATAAGTATAAAGCCTATATATAGCCTGCTTTTACTATAGTAAGTAGGTAAGGTCTAGTATAAGAAATTTAAGCTAGTATAACTAGAATAAGTATATCTTAGCTATATTAAAAAAGATCTTAATAAGATTATAATACTATATATAAATAAGGCTTAGTCTAAACTTTTTACTATATAGGCTACTAGTAATAGTAAGGCTAAAAGCGTCTTAGAAGGTAACTTATAGGTAGTCTACTTAGGTTAGGTAGAGTTACTACTATGTTAAGCACAGCTAGTTATATAGCCTGCTTTACATCTTATACTACTACTATATATAGTTAAGATAGTATATATACTATAATAGCATATTATTCTTAAGCTCTTATACAGCATAAAGTGTATACTACTACTTAATATTAATAAATATAGTATTTAGGTTAATATAGTCTTTATTAATAGCCTAGATCTATTATTAGGTTTAGCTTAATAGGGTCTTATTAAGTGTATCCTTTATAAAGGCAAGCTTAGTATTCTTAGAGGCTATAAATAACTATATGCTCTTAAATTTAGGAAAGAGTTCTATATAGCACTAAATACTCCTCTAGAGGGCAGTAAGACAGTCTAGCTATAAGTTATAAGCTAGCATCTTATTACAGGTAGTATACATATTATCTTAGCTTATATTATTAGCCTTATTATTATTATTATTATTAGTATTATTATTACTGCTTTTTAGCCTTATTATAATAACCTTCTGTATAGTATATAAGTTAGCACCTACTGCTGTATATAATCACAAAAGGTGCTATATAATATTAAGGCTTAGCACATATTATTAGATAGAGGGCAGCACTACCTTATCTACTTATCACTCTAATAAATCACCTAGAAGGCAGGTGTAGCTAATAAGGTCGCTTAAAGCGCTAAAGCTTTTATAATAAAGAGCTAGAAAGAAGAGCTATATATATATATTAACTATACTTATAACCTGCCTAAAGTAGTAGTTTAGGATATAATAGAGGGGTTACTACTTTAGTAAGAGTGCTAGCTTCTTATTATACTAGCAGGGTACTAAAATACTAAGATATATATTTCTAGTCTAGTTAAGCATAATATTAGGTTAGGGATACTACTATAAGCTAAGTTAGGCTATAATAAGCAAGAGGGGGAATATATAAAGGCTGTCTATATTAAAAGTCTTTTTAATACTAGTACTAGCAGACTTAGGTAATATATAGTAATAAGTATAAAAATATAGCTTAAGAGGTAAGATTTTACTATTAGTGCTCTTAAACACTAGCTAGTATTAGCATACTATCTATATTAATCTAGGTGTATTACTTTTAGTACTAAGCAGGCAGCTATAAGATACTCTATTAATTAGGTTAACTAGAGGGCTAAGCACTAATAGTAGGTAACTATCTTAGCCTTAAGACTAGCCTTTAAGTATACACTAAATATCACTAACTAAGTAGCACTTTATATATATATAGCTAGCTACTTATACTTCTTATAGGTGTATCTTATAGTTCTTATTATGCTAAGCTGCTATATATCTTAAGAGAGTTATTTACTCTAGTGCTAAGAGTCTACTTAGCTTACTTATAGCACCTAGGTAAAACAGTACTAGTTAGACACTTAATACAGAAGGTGCTATATTAGTTTAGTCTTAGGCTAGTAATACTCTATTAGCTAGTAATACTCTATCAGCTAGTATAAAGTACTCTATTATATATTAAGTAAGATAATACTTAACTATATCACTCTATACCTATATAGTAACCTCTTTAAGCTATATAAGGTTCTTACTTAGTATCTTAGTATACTAGGGCAGTAAAAACTAGTTATAATCACTATATAGTATAGTAGTACTATTATAAGCTAGTATTACTATAAGCACTTACTATACACTCTCTAGTATTAGAAGCCTATATATCTAACTATAATACTATATAGTAACTACTAGGGTAGTAAATATTAGAGTTATATACCCTAGGTTAATAAGGCTAGTAATATAGTAAAGGCACTATTAGGCCTAGTAGACCTACTATATATTCTAGCTAAAACTATTAAGAAAGATAGTTATATATAAGTGCTAATAGTAGCACCTTAGCGCCTAGTGTCTAATACTTTATACTAACTTGCCTGTGAAGAAGAGTAGTAATAAGAGAAGCTAGTATAAGCAGGTAGTATTAAGTTCTTTTATAGTAAGCTTAATTAGAGTAAACTAGTTTATAATAATACTTTAGATAAATATACCTACACTTATATAATAACAGCTTTATATAGTCACTTAGAGCCTAGTAATAATATTATTAGTATTAAGAAAGTCAGCCTAGTTAATACAGTAGTATAGGTTCTAAAGGTAAATACTCTTAATAATATTATCTTTACTATAGGTATTAGTCGTAAGGTCTAGGTAAGACTACTTAAATTTATTAACTATAAAGAGGGTTATTAACTAGAAGCTATTATTATTCTTATACTAGGCGGTTTAGCATAGTAATAATAGCTACCTATAGAGTGTTTTTTATAATAAACTTAATCTTTATAATAAACTTAATAAGAATAAGAGGGCTTTTTAGGGGTATAGTATACTTTATACTTAGTATTAATTAGTAACTAGAGAGGGTGTATTAAGTGTAGGTAATAAGCTAGCTTTACTTATACTATTATTTTTACCTTAGAGCTATTACTATAAAGGGCTAAAATCCTAAAATACTAGTAGTATATTTAATATATAAGACCTATTTAATATAACTAACATATATAGTATAAACCCCACACTTAATAGAGTATATATAATTTATATCTTCTCCTCCCTTTTTGCTAAATCTTTTTTACCTGTATATTTAGAAAGAATAAGTATAAAATTTATCTCTGTAATAAGTTTCTTAAGTTAAATATCTAGGTTGTTTTCTGTCTTTTTGTTTAATCTATCTTATTATATTACTTAATATGCTAAATCACTCTCTGTGAGTATTTAGTTTATTTCTGCTAATATATAGTTAAATAAGATCAGCTACTCTTTATCTTTATAAGATAGATTAAGCAAAATAACAGGCCCTTATATAGGTTAGATATAGTCTTCTATAGGCTGGTTATTATCTCTTATAATAACTTATATAATTATACTTACTTTATAGTAAATAATCTTACTATTTACTATAAAGCTATATTAAGAGACTAAAATAAGAATATATAAGTAGAGATAAAGCCCACTATCTATATTAGTAGATAGAGAAAGACTAGAAGGATATGCTATATAGTAATTAAACTGTATATATATTAAATAAGATTAACTTATTATAGTAAGTTAAAAGGCTCTATCTTATTACCTGTTATAATATTTCTGTTAGTATAAACAGTTTGCTTCTTATTGTTCTACATCTAATTCTAGTTTGCAGGGATATCCTCGCCTTTTAGGGGGTTATAATACTATATTACTATATTATTACTATTACTCTCTTTATAGGATAGTAATAGTAAGAAGAGAGTAGAAGGTAAGGTCTAAAAACAGCTGTTAGAAAAGTAGTATAATTATAAATTAGTATTTTATATTCTTATATAAGGTTTTTATTACTATTTAGCTTTAATATATATTATAAGGCAGGGTTTAAAAACAGCTGTTAGCTTATTATGCAGAAAGCTTTCTAAACGACTATTCTTAGACCCTACCTATTTAAATTTACCTAAGAATAAAAAAGAGAGACTAAGAGCTAAAATAGGTAGTATAAGAAGAAAGAAAGAATCTTTCTAATCTTATTAAATTAGTTTATACTTAAAAAGATTTTTTAAAGATTTTTATTCTATTTAGATAAGTAGATAATAATAAAGTTATATATTATCTGTAAGGTAGTTCTTTTATTTTTAGTGTATATAGCTAAGTATAGTGTATATATAGCTAAAAGTACCTAGTGTGGCTTATTAGTCCTCTTTACAGTTAGTGTAGTTTTATAAGGTGAAATATAGCTCTAGGTGGCTCTATATAGCTCTATATAGCTCTGTGTGGCTTAGTGTGGCTCTATATAGCTTAGTATAGCTTAGTATAGCCTAGTATAGCTTAGTATAGCTTAGTACAGCTATATAAGGTTAACTTCTATTTTAGGTTAGCCTTAGTGTGTGTATATAGCACTTAACCGCTTTCGATTTAATCTTATGCTAAGACCTGTAGCTCTAGCCCGATCTGATTTTATCTTATGCTAAGACTTTACCCCGCTCTAACTAAACTAGGAAAGAAAAACTTTAAACATTTTTAATTAAAGCTAGGAAATAGCTATAGAGGTGAACTATATACTAATCTTAATCATTTTTTCAGAAGATTTAGAATCTATATATAAAGAACCCACTTTTTACTATACTTAAACCAGATCCTAGCTCTATTTTTTCAGTATAAAGCATAATAACCACCCTAAAGGCCCTAAATATAAAAGTTAAATAGCTTCTTAAGTAACTTACTATAATTATAAAATATATAACCTTAAAGTAAAAGAAACTTAAACCTTACTATAACTCTTAGTAAAATAGTAAAATAGCTAAAGTAACTTTTAAACTTAAGTGAGTATACTATATAGCCTAATAAACTAGCTACTTAGTAAACTAGTATATATATTTTAAGATATATATAGTATAAGATTAGTATATATAAAATATATAATATACTCTTTAGAGAAAACTTCTAATTAAGCTTTTATAATATAATATAATATAATTTTAAAATATAAAAAGATAAGCTAAACTATATAATAAAACTATTATAACTTTTTTATAGCTTTTACTTCTTATTTATTAAAATTAACTTATACTAGTAATATTTTATATAAATAAAGCTAAGATCTTAGTAAGAAAATTCTTTTTTAAACTTTAGGTAGATAACTTTAACCTCTCTCTTTTTTTACTTTTTAAGATACTTAAACCTAAGTTAGGCTATATATACTTAATAATAAACCCTAAAGAGGTTTAAAAAGCTTTATACTAAATTAAGTTATAAAAAGCCTTAAAAGAGAATAAAATTCTTATAAGATTTCTTAAAGTATATAATAACTTACTTATTTTTATAATTACTAAAATAGTAAATATAAGNNTATTATAACTATAGTAAAAGAGAAAAAGCTATTATTCTTAAGATAAATAAGTAATAAGCTTAGAAAGTTAATAAAGCTAGTCTTAACTATAGTTATTAAAGTAGTATATATAATATAAGCTTAATATAGTTTTACTTTTTTTTTCTAGCTTAACTTTATAAAAGCCTTTAATAGTATTAACTATAAATAACTTATTACTATCTTATAACTAAAAGGATTTCTTAGATAGCTCTTAGTATAGCTTACTAGCTATCTTATATTATAAATAGTATAGCTTTAATTTAATAGTTAAACTTTTAACCTAATTAAAGTTAAAATAAGAGTCTTTTAAAGATTTTTTTTATTACTTATTTTATTTATCTTTTTTATTTTTAGCCTTTATAAAGCTTTTAATAATACCTTTAAGATATTAGTTATTAGATTTATAAATAATATAAACCTACTAGTATTTAGTTATAATATAAAAGAGACTTAAACCTAGCTTAAAACTATATAAGAAATATATAATAATTAAGCTTAAATAAATAATATAACTTAAAAACTAAATAAAATATAACTTTTCTATTTTACTTATAAATATATAATAAACTAAATATAAATCTAACTTAAAGACTTAATAGTATAGCCTACTTAAACCTATAGGTTTTTTAGACTTTTTTTCTATTATAAACTATTATAAGGCTTATATATAAACTACCTTAAAAAGAAACTTAAGTGCTAATACTAGGCTCTTACTATAATTACTATAAGTATATAAAAGATTAGCCTTAAAAAAGTAAGATTAATCTATATATAAGTTATCTATTTTATTATAGTTTATAATATAAGAGCTTATTATATCTTAATAGCTTTTAGTAGTAAGCCTTAAAGTATTATATAAGTACTTATATTAGAATAAACTTAAAACTTATATATAATAGTAAAAGCTTATAAAGCTATATTTACTTACCTATTAGAGATAAAACTAGCTATTTCCCCTCTTAATATCTATCTTAATAAACTAGCTACCTAATTTTATAACTATATTAAGAGATAAAATACTACTTAGCTTATTAGAGCTATTACTATTATAGCTTTAAGATAGATTTATTATAAGTAATAGTAGAAATTATAATAATAACTATAGTAAAAAGTTAAAGATTAGCTTAAAAGCTAGCTCTCTTATAAAAGATATAAACTAATATTAGTAGTAATAAAAGCTTATACTCTTTCTAAATAGACTATATAATAGACTTAACTCTAAGATAAAGTAAAAAAGTATTAAAAGACTAATTAACTTAAACTAGTTAAAACTTACTCTCTTACTAACCTTAAAAATATTATACTTATATTAAGATCTTAATAAATATTAAAGCTTAATACTTATATAGCTATAAATAAGAAAAATTAGTCTTAAAAGTTTTCTCTTCTAAAAGTATATACTTAATATATTTTTATTATAATACTTATATAAGACTAGTAAAAAAACACTTAAATATATTATTATTTTTTATCTTAAGTATACTAAATAATAAAAATACTTAATAAACTTATTATAAAACTAATATAAGTTTAAGCTTTAACTATTAAAATATAAAACTACTTAACTACTTACCTAGTAGTTTTTAAGCTAATATATTATCTTATATTATAAACTAGCCTTATAAATTTATAATAACTATAATTAAGTTTATAATCTTATAATAAGAATAGTATATTATTATACTAATTACTTTTTACTTCTCTTATAAAAAGTATAAAATATACTTAAAAAAAGCTATAAAAGGTAAAAAACTAGCCTAATTATAATAACTACTAATCTTAATTAAATTTTTTAACTTCCTATTAAAATCCTTTAAGCTTATAATACTAACTTATAAACCTAACTTAAACTTATACTTTTACTACTTACTATTTAATCTTATATATTTATATTACTCTTTTTTATACTTTTACTAGTAGTAGTATTATTACTAGTCTTACTAGTCTTATTATTACTATTACTATTCTTCTTACTAGTTCTCTTAGAGGCTAATAATCTAACTATTATAAGAATAAAAATACTTTTTAAATAAGTAAGAGTTAAAACTATAATATATTTAAAATACTTAAGTATTTTAGTAATATAATTAATCTTACTAACTAGTATATTAAACTAATTAGATATTAAGCTTATAGTTATTACTATAAGTATAATATATATATACTTAAAAGCCTAACTTTTTACCTAAAAGGTTATATTTTTAAGCCTTTTAAGCTTCTCTTCTTATATACTATTAGCTTATATATATATTATAAAACTAACTTATACTTATATTATTAGTATCTCTCTCTTACTAAAAAGCTTTTATTAAGACTTAAGTAGTAGTAATAATAGTAAATAGTAAAGCTTTATATATTTTATATATATAAGTATAAGCTATATAACTACTTATTATAATATTTATCTAATCTTAGTAAAAACCTATTATATTATTCTTACTTATTTATATAATATATATAAAATAAGAGATAGCTTATATTACTTTTTTTAAAATAGTAAACTTCTCTCTTAAAGTAGTAATACTTTTTATTTTAGCTTATTTTTTTCTCTTAGCTTATATAAGATTAGCTTAAATATATAGTAGATTTATAATAAAAAAACTTACTCTTATAACTAGTATTATTATAATTATTATTATTAGAATTTATATATAAATAGATTAATATATATAATTATATCTCTTTTACTAAAAGACTATACTAAGTTTATTATTTTTATTATTATTATTATTATTATTATTATTATTATTATTATTATTATAATTATTATTTTTAGTTATATAAAATTAGCTATTATAATAAGATTATAATAAAACTATAATATAAGTAGCTAAAAAATAAATATATTAATAAATCCTAAAAAGAATATATATTAGTATATATTTAAGATTTAAAGCTAATATAAGCCTAATAAAAAGCCTAAGAGAAAATTATTTATAAAAGTATTAAAAAAAAAAGAAAGAAAAAAAGATATTATTTCTCTTTTTTTTACTTTTTTTTTTTTTTTTTTCTTTTTTTTTTAGTTTTTTAAGAAATAAAATAATTTTAGTCTTAATAAAAAAACTATTTACTTATATATAATAATAATATAAAAAACTTAATTTAAGCTTACTATATAAAAAATATAAGTTTTTATTTAATTTTATAGTTTTTTTTATATTTATATAAAATAAAAGTATTATTTACTTTTTAAGTTTATAAAGTATAAATAAATAAATAAATAAATACTAAATAATTAATTTAAATATAATAATTTAATTAAACTTAAATAATATTATAAATAAATATATAATATTTTTTAATTATTCTTTTTTAATATATATATATTTTACTTATTTTATTATTAAAAATATTTATAAGTTTACTTTTTTAATTAT
>WPDH01000185.1:0-84893 GCA_019137255.1 Corinectria fuckeliana | reverse complement strand
TATTTATATAATAAAAGATTTTTAAAAGTATAAAAATTTATACTTTTAACTTTAATTTCTTTTAAAAAGAAAGTAAAGATTACTATAAAAAGATATATAATATAAATATCTTTAAAATTATATAAAGTATCCTTAAGAGTTAATATACTATATTATATTTAACTAAGAATTTATAATCTATTTTACTCTACTTAAATCTATTTTATAAAAAATAGTATAAAATTAACTTTTTAAACCTACCTTTTTTAAATCTTAGAAATTTTATATACCTAGGTAGTTACTATAAGATAGTATAAGATTAAAGTTATTAAAATTATATAATAGATATATCTCTTATTATCTTTTATTAATTTAGTATACTATTACTAAGTGTAGCCTAATAATTATTATACTACTTCTCCTCGCGTAAGGTATTTTCTATATTAATCTCCTCCTAGTATATAATAGCATCTTAATAATTATACTTTTATTTCTACTCTAAGTGTTCTTACTTATAAATTATAGCCTCTATAGCAAGATAAAAAGCTAACTTATAAGTAATCTACATATTATACATATTAGCTTAAGCACCTAGAGGTAGAAATATAATAACCTATCTTATCTTGCTTAATAATAGCCTTAATAAGAATATTAAACTCCTCTAGTATTATAACTTTATAAAGGTATTTTATAAGAATATAACACTTATATTATAATATACTATTAGATTTAGCTATTCTATAGTTAGTTAAATAATACTATTAAGAATAAGATAGCTTATCTTATTTACTATAGTAAGTTAGTATTTCTTAGTTAGGATGCTAAAAGAACTTTTAATACTAGTTAAGATAATCTCTTATACACTCCTAATACTAATATTTATTATGTTATATATTAAATCTAGGTAGTATATTACTAAGGCAGAGTAGTAGGTTTAGTAAATAAAGACCTAAAGGCCTATCTATAAGAGATAATATAAGGTCTTTTCTTAGTAGCTATTTAATATTACTTATAATAAGTAAGGTTAGATATTAATCTTAGTTATTTAAAAGGTAAGGCTTTCTAAGATAGTTTCTTAGAATAGTTATTCTAATAAGAAGGCTTATAGTAATTAGCTTACTAAGGTAGATTCTAAGAATAGTTATTATAACAGAGGTGCTTAGTAAAGGTTAGGGGTGTCTTAAGAGAATATTTGAAAATATTTAGGAGGTGGTTATATTAAGATAGTCTTTAGGAATAGCTATTACTATCTTACTAATAGTAATAGTAATAAAAGAGATAAAAGAGAAAGAAAGAGAGGGAGGAAAAGAGAGAAGAAAGAAAGAGATATATACTAAGTGTGATACCTTAGGTAAGCAGTCTTATAATATTTATAGTCATACTAGGGCTATCATATAAGAGTCTTAAAGTCAGATCTAATATATTTCTGATTAATACCTATTTTTTATTACTACTACCTGCTAAACTAGTCGCCCCTTTTGTTTTACTTCTTATCTTATAGATACTATTACTCTTATACTACTATCTTATATATTTATACTATTACTGCTTACCACTTTAAGGACTAGTACCTCTTTCTCACTAAGTTAGCTACTATTAGTTATATCCTCTTTTTAGATAGTATAGCAGATAGTATAGTAAGCTAGGTTACTATAGAGCTTACTAAGCTACTAACACTTTCTACCTCCTGTGAGAGTCCTACTATAATATTATCTTTCTCTACCTTTATAAAGTTCCTAAGTATAATACTAACTTCCCTTTTGCTAAGTACTACTATTAATATAATATAGCTATTAGTTATTAGAGAGCTAATACTTTATGCTATAGTAATCTGCTTAATATTATGCTTTCTGATAAGCTTAGCCTTATTAGGGTTAGCCAGGAAGAATCAGGCTAGCTTAGAGTAGAATAAACCCTCCCCCTCTAATTTAGGAGACTCTATCTTATTCTAAGGCACTTATATTCTCAGATACTAAGATATACTTTGTCCTAGCTGACTTTATAGAATTTTAAAACTATAGATAATATAAGCTTCTCTCTTAATAGTATCTAAGATCCTACTCTTAGCCGTGAGAGTTATTATGTATTTTTCCAGGTTTTATACTATAGCTGCTATATTATATAAGTGATAATATAAGATGATTTCCTATTTGATATCTTCTTTCTAGCCTACTTACTATAAGTGCTTTATTACCTAAAGTGCTTTTAATATGTTTCTTAGCTCTTCTATAATAATACTCTAGTGATAAGCCTTATAGAAATTCACACTATAGGCTAATAGTATTATTAATATAATTAGATATATATAGAGAGTAGTCTTATTATTAAACTTTACTACTATAAGATCCTACTTAGCCTAGCTGTTTTATAATATATAATATAGAGTTAGGATACTATATATAACTATAAGAGTATTAAGAATCCTATACTATACTAATTAGCTAATAGTCTTAAATAAGAGTACTAAGCAGCCTCTAAGAACAGCTATTAGAATTTATACTAATAACTATTCCTAGAGGCTACTACTTAATTTAAGTAGGGGGAAGAAAATAAAAGTACTAAGTAGCCTTTAGGAATAGCTGTTAGGATTTATACTAACAGCTATTCCTAGAGGCTAGCTTAGTAATAAGATAAAAGGAAAAAAATATACTATAAGGTTAAGAGATTATTATAATATACTAAGAGTTAATTATTAGTAGTATATACTATAAGGATCTTTAACAAGATATATATATACTTAGAGGAATCCTAAAGAATATACTAGACTTATCTAACCCTATCTAACAGGAAGCTATACTTTTATAAGGTTCTAGTATTATAAAATACCTAGTAGAGACTACTAGAGCTGTCTATTAAGGCGACTTAGTTAACCTCTTTAGTGCTAGCCGTAAGGTTTAGCTTATTTCTTACAACCTAGTCTAACTACTATTAGGCCTTTTCTAGTATATTTACCCTACTAATTAGGAGCAGGTTATTATAGTTCTAAGGCTTATTATTAGTATTATTTAAGCATACTAGCTTATCTAGTATTAGGCTAAAGTTAGCCTCTCTAATAGGGGTACTACCCTATAAGTCTGCTATATATCTTATAATTCTAACAGTAAGTTCTATTAGTATTATATTATTTATATCTGTTAATATTATAAGAAGGCGCTAATATACTATACTATTAAGTATTATTATAGCGCTCTTTACTATCCTCCTGTTAGATAGTATCTCTAGTAGTATCTTATTAGTTAGGCTTAGTAGCTTATCTTATAGCTTACTAATCTCTACTATTATATAGCACTAAATATTATCTAGTAAGTATAGCTCTACTATTATAATACTTATATTAGTAATACTCTTACTTATATATATTTCTAAACTGTTTAGTATTATTATAAGTATAAGTATACTACACTATATAGATATTATTAGAAGGATAAGTTATATAGCTAGTGTAAAAACATCTATATTAAACTTAGACCTATTTATAAAGCACTTAAAGAGTATTAGGTGGTATATAAATAGAGGACTCTTTCTAGACTTAATATATCTCTTATACTTTAAGTAGTAATACTACTTAAGGGGTAAGAAGAGGGTTAAGTTGATAATATTCTCCCTAGAGAGGTTAGCTAGTTTAATATCACTATAGTATCTATCTGTCTTAAGAGCATCTTAGCATTCTTTATTATAAAGGGTTTATACTATACTAGCACACTCTACTAGCAACTAGCTAATAGGCTAAGCAGGGTTCTAAAGGAGGGTAAGATACCCCTAGATATCTTAGACATAGTTAGATATTAGTATAGTAGATACTAAGAGGAGGCTATTCTGCTTAAGTTGCTAAAACACCTTATTCCTAGCTATAATTATATTCTTAAGAAAGTGATACTTATCTGTTATAATTAGTAACTAGTTATTATTTATAAGCATCTTTTCCTAGGGCTTATAAAAGGTGGTAAGCTTCTTATTAGGGTTAGGTATTATAGGCTAATTATTACTATTATTAGAGACCTTAAGGTCTTCTTTTAGGTCTTCTAAGAGGTTGTTCCCTTTAGCAAGAAAGTCTATCTGTAAGCAGTTAATCTGTTTACTAATAACAGATTTTAATAGCCTAGCGATTCTAGTCGTATAAGAGGTAAGAATAATCACTTAAGCAGTTTATAGTTATAGTTAGTATAATAAAGAGCATAAGAGAGGCAGCATCTAAGAATAGTTATTATAATCTATACTAACAGCTATTTCTAGACGCCACTTAGACAGGGGGGAGACTTACCTTAGGGTTCTTATAGTCTTTAGCTAGCTTGTTTACTAGCTTCTAAAGTTTAGATAGGCTATCTAAAGTTTATAGCTTTTAATCTAGATTAGGATAATTATTACAGCTCTAATAGAGTAAATACATAGTAAAGATACCCCTCTAAAGCATATTAAGTTTGTTAAACACCTAGTTAAGTATAACAGCTAAGACAAAAAGGAGAATAGGCTTAAAGAGGTGCTCACCTAGTAAAAGTTTAACCTGTTTAAGCTTAACTTTATGCTCCCTCTATTTAGTAAGTAGTCTTATTATAAGGTAAAAAATAAATATCTTTCTAGTGCTATATTTATTTAAGAGGAAGGTAAACCTTAGTAGTAAGGTTAGGAGTTTTACTAGTTAATTTACATCTATAGTTATATTAGTATATTTTTAGTATAAGAAGAGAAAGAAGAAAAGGTAATATCTAGGAATAGCTATTAAAATCAGATACTAATAGCTATTCCTAAATATCACTCTAAGAGGGGTATATACCTGTAATTTAGGGTGGCTTTATAATTATTATTAGATTATAAGAGTTAATAGTAAGCATGTTTAGGTTAATATCCTATTAAGCGTAAATCTTAGTAAGGTCCTAGTTAGGTAGGAGAATCTCCCTAAGGAGTAACCTAGATTTACACAGCCTATATAGCTTATTATTATTTAGTACTGTCTTATATTACGCAGACTTAGGCGGTTTCTACATAACTGCTTTTATATTAGTCACCACCTGCTTATTATACTACTCTACTATTACTATTATACTAAGCTTAACCTTAGCAGGGTTAGTAATATAAAGGTCTATAAAGATAAGATAGTATAATAAGCCTTAAGCAGCTATATAGATCTAGCTATTAATAAGTTTACAGATTATAGTATGTTCACAGTTAGTTATTAGTAAGCACGCTTCTTTAGTAGATAACCCGCTTATAAGAGACTCTACTAGGTTAATACCTAGTATAATAATATAAAAAGTCTAAGAGATTACCTTTAATACTATATCTAGCAGGATACTATTAATATTAGCTAGGGTGGTCTCACACTTTGTCTTATCTATCTTGCTTAGCTAATCTATTATGCTTAGCATATAAACAATCTGATTCTATAACACCTATAAGCTTATCACCTTTAAGTTTTCTATAGAGAAGTTATCTTTAAGAAAACATAGTTCCCTCTTAATCTTAGTAGTAACCTTAGAGTAGTGCTTTATAATAGCTATCTTTACCTATATTTAGCGCTTCTTAGTTATATACTCTTAAAAGGTTAAAAGTTAACTTAATAATATCTTCACCTTCTTATTAGCACTAAACAGGTAGTTTTTTACTACAGATTAGTAGCCCTTTACTATATAGACTATAATAATAGCCTATTACTAATCCTTATAGTAATAGCTCTAAATATAATAGTTAGTATTTATATTATCCTTCTAGTAAAAAATCACAGGGTTATTATCTATAAGGCAAAAAGTATAAGTAAGAACTATTAATATTATATTAATATTATTCACCTGTATGTTTTACTCCGCTAAGAAAAAAGGGTTTTTTCCTCCTAAAGAGGAGATTAGCATCTTTTTAGATTACTTAAGCTTATTACTAAGCTAGCTGTAAGTACTATATAATACGTGAAACTTATCCTAAATCTTTATTATAATTAGCAGCTTTCTACTAATATTCTTAATATTTAACATATCACACTCTAGCTTATAGTGTTTAAAGAGTGTGATAAGTAGCTAAAGCGAGGTTATACCTATTTACCATATTAGTACTATATAAATAAGAGGTAGAAACAAGTGGCTTAAGATAGTATCTAAGAATAACTATTAAGACTAGATACTAATAACTATTTCTAGATCCCGCCTAGTTATTTAGGCAAAAGAAAAAAAGGGAAAAAAGGCTTAAGATAGCATCTAGGAATAACTATTAAGATTAGATACTAATAACTATTCCTAGATACTATCTTAGGCTAATATAAGAGGAAAGAGGGTACTTACAAGTAGTATCCTAGAAGTAAAATAAGATATATATATACTTAAATCCTAAGTAGGCCACCTATATCACCTTATTCTCTAGTAGCTTCTTAGCCCTAAGAAGGTAAGCATGTTTTAGGCGACTATAAGCTTATATATCCCACACTATAATATTATTATTTAGTACCTTTTTACTACTAGCTGCTAGTAAGTAATAAACAAACTTAGACTGCCTAATATAGGTATAAAGGTGCTAAATAATAGGAATAGTATATCCTATCTTCTATTTATAGCCTATAAGGTTTATAGTTTAGTTAATATTAAGAGGGTCCTCTAGGCTAACTATAGCTTCTTTCTTATCTTTAAGTATAAGTTTAGTTAGAGGGTTAGCTTATAGTTCTAGTATCTCTTCTAGTAGGCACATATTATCCTCACCTTACTAGGAGGATAATAAGAATAGCAGGACTATATTATAGTTAGCTCCACTACTAGAAAAATAGGTATAAGTAGAAAAGATTATCTTACTAAGTTCTGTAGACTTTAGGGCCTTCCTTTTAGCGTTTTATAATAGGGTCTTTCTTATAGCCTTAGGCCTTTAGGCTAGAGGCTTTTTTCCCTTCTTACCTAAGGTGCTACTCTTACTTAGTATACTTAATAAGTAACCTATATAAGATTAGTTTATATAGTTAGTTATTTAGTTATTTATTTCTTAGGTAGTTAAGTAGGGTATAATAGAGGGGGGCTAAAAACTAGTATTAGCAGTATAGTCTAGAGGGTTATATAAGTAGCATCTAGGAACAACTATTAAGATTATCCCTAACAACTATTCCTAAAGGCTATCTTATTATAAAGTAATAAAATTTATAAGAGGGAGAGGTTAAGTAGAGGAAATATAGTAAATATTATATCTAAAAACAGTTATTAGGAAAAAAAGGCGGGAAATAGGTAAAAGGTGGGATTTAAAGTTAGATTTAAAGTTAGAGTCAGGTTTAGCAGAGTCAGGTTTAGCAGAGTCTAAGAATAACTATTAAGATTAGAGGTACTTACCTAGGTTAGTTAGTTAGTAGGTTATAAAAGGAAAGAAGAAAGAAAGAAAGTGGGGGGGTTAAAGTTTTATAGCTTTAATTCTGCTGTTATATGTTTGTGTGTTCGCATATTTACCGCCCTCTAGCCGCTATTACTAAACACAGGTGATAGTAGCAGATTAGAGTTAGTATAGGGCTAGCACTAGATTAGGGTTAGTATAGGGTATTTCTTAGCGACTGTTCCTAGAGGCTGCCTTATAGGCTATAAGTGTTTTCTTAATAACTATTTCTAAAGGGCATAATATATATAGTTACTCTTACTTTATAATTTAGTTTAAGTTTATCTTAATTAGTATCTATTACTAGTAGGGATTTTATGTAAAGCTTTATATATATAAGGTCTTAAAAACATACCTACTATAGTAAATATTATATTTCTTATAGTTTATATTTTAATCTTACAGCCTATCTTAAGCCTAATAAACTCTTTCTATCCCTGTTTTCTGTCTTAGCTAGCTCTTATCACTCCTTTCGTCTAGTATATTATATTCTAATTCTAAGGTTTTAGCCCTCCTGCTCTTTCCCTCCCTAGTGGTCTTAGTACTAAGATTAAGAAGGCTAAAAGTACTAAGAAGCTCTATACTAGTAAGAGCAAGCTCTATAGCTGCTACTACACTTAGTATTATAGTCCTCTTATTATTTATAATACTAAGACTAATAGTAACAAGCTTATCACTGCTTTCTGTAATATTACTAGTATTAAGACCTCCTTTATCACCTCTCTTAACCTCTTTTAGCTTACTCCTAGTAGCCATCTTAGTTAATTCCCTACTTAGACCTTATCTGCTTTTAAGGCTCTTAACTAGATCTATAGTACTACTACTAAGCTCTTAGCCTATAAGTATAACTTCCTCCTGCCTTATAGTATTATCTCACAAGCTAATCTTACCTGCTTAACTAACAGCCTTAAGATCTAGAGCTCTCTTAACACCCCTAAGGGTGTTACTATTACCTAATCTCTTCTTACCTCTGCCTATCCTTTTATTTCCCCTCCCGCCCTTTTAACTCTAAGAGTGCCTAAAGTAGACTTAGGCCTTAAGGTCTTAGTTATTTAAGAGTCTAAGAGTCTAAGAGTCTAAGAGTCTTAGGTCTAAGAGTCTAAAGGTCTTAGACCTAAGCCTTAAGGCTAGGTAATTTTCCTAATAACTATTCCTAAAGGCTACTTCTAAGCCTAGTATATATAGATATACTAGTTTATAATTTATCTTCTTTTTACTATATTATAGTGCTAAGGTTGTTTTATAAAGCGAAATAATATATTACTATTATTAGATATTATAGTACTTCTTATAGTGTTAAACTCTAGTGTTATATAGTTAGAGAGTAGTATATTTATACTATAGCGTAGTAAGTATTAGTCTTATAATAAGGTCTAGTCTTATAGTAAGAGTGTAAAAGGTTCCCTATTATTAGATTACACTGTAAGTTCTACCTCAGCTAAAAGTAGCACTATAAAAAGAGTGTTAAGTTTACATAATGTCTAGTCCTATAGCTAGCTAATAAGCTATATCTTAAGTGGGTAGCTAGTTTTTACTAGTAGGTAGATAGCACTATAGCTTATAGGGATAATAGTACAGCCTATATTAAGTATAGTACTATTAATAGTGTTAGCTGTATGCTTAACTAGGTCTCTAGTTAACTACTTAAACCTAGGTTTAGAGTTCTACCTGCTTAATATCTATCCCTACTAGCTAAGCTCTTATACTTAGTATACTATATAAGCTCGCTTAAGGTGCTAAGAGGTAGTCACTATAGTATAATTATTCTTAACTAGTATAGTTAGAAGGGTGCCTCTCTAATCTTATAGCCTAAATAGTAAGGCCTAGTCTTAGTATATAATAAACGCTTATATTAGTTAGCACTTAGTGCTAGTAGCTATACTCTTCTTAGTTATAGCTATAAGCTATATATTAAACAGCTACAGTAGGATCTAGTAAGTTATTATAATAAGAAGCTATAACAACTAGTACCACTTAGTGATACTAGTCTTACTAAACCTCTTATATATAAGCTCTAAGCTGTGTAGTATAGTAATACAGTAGGGGTAGCTATTTCACTTCTTATACTTCTAGATAAGCCTATTATAAGTGTAAAACACAAAAAGGTTATTAACTAGGTTTATAATATTAGTACTATATAGCTTATTACTAATAACTAGGTAAGGCTAAGTAGAAGAAATATTATAAGTGTGATTATAAAAGGCTAAGACTATAGTATTATAGCAGAATAATAGCAGTTAGGTCTCTAAGAACTTAGCCTAGGCTCTATTAGTAATATTAGACCTTATTACCTATAATATTAACTTAAGAGCCTTATACTATATATCCTACTAGAAGAGCTTAAAGACTATACTATATAGGTACTTAAACTAGAGCTAGGCAGCCTAGAGACTCTATATAATATAGTACTATATTACTTATTACTATACCTACTATATATAAAAGTATATATTATAAATATCTCTTAGTACTTACTATTACTTCTTATAGTTAGCCTAGAGGAGAGAGTTACTTATAAGAAGACGCTTCTTAACCTTAAGGTGAAAGCACTAGTCTTCCTAGTTAAACTTACCTAACCTCTACTACCTAAACCTATATATATAGGCACTAAGTACTATACTTATCCTCTTACACTTCTTACTATCACCCTGTCTTAGTATCTACTAATCTTACTAAAGGATAGACTCCTTAGTGATAAGTAAGAATAAGTATAAGAAGTATAAGCCCTATAGTGTAACTAGTATTATTATAGTCTTAAGCAGAGAGAAGCAGATTATAGTAGTAGCCTAGATATACTTAAACAGAAAGTAGTACTAGTTAATTAATATATAAAGGAAGCTAGTTATATTTTATAAAGAGATAGTAAAAAATAGTATATTACTAATACTAGCTGTTTATATTCTACTCTTATCCCCAGCTAGTATCTACTTAGCTGCTATTATATAGTAAAGAAGCCTTAGTAATACCTAGTTCTCTGCTTATATACTATAGGTAAAGTAGCCCCTAAGTGTATTACTAGCCTTAGGAATATTAGTATTAATATAGTGCTTACTTAGGTGGTACTCTAAGAGGAGGGTGCTAATATAAGTGTGAAGCCTATATATAGCCTGCTTTTACTATAGCAAGTAGGTAAGGTTTAGTATAAGAGATTTAAGCTAGTATAACTAGAATAGGTATATCTTAGCTATATTAAAAGAGATCTTAATAAGATTATAATACTATATATAGATAAGGCCTAGTTTAAACTCTTTACTATACAGGCTGCTAATAATAGTAAGGCTAGAAGCATCTTAGAAGGTAACCTATAGGTAGTCCACCTAGGTTAGGTAGGGTTACTATTATGCTAGGTATAGCTAGTTATACAGCTTGCTCCACACCTTATACTATTACTATATATAGTTAAGATAGTATATACACTATAATAGTATATTATTCTTAAGCCCTTATACAGTATAGGGTGTATACTACTACCTAATATTAATAAATATAGCATTTAGGTTAATATAGTCTTTGTTAATAGCCTAGATCTATTATTAGGTCTAGCTTAATAAGGTCTTATTAAGTATATTCTTTATAAAGGTAAGCTTAGTATTCTTAGAGGCTATAAATAACTATACGCTCTTAAATTTAGAAAAGAGTTCTATATAGTACTAAATACTCCTCTAGAGGGTAGTAAGACAGTCTAGCTACAGGTTATAAGCTAGCATCTTATTATAAGTAGTATACATATTATTTTAGCCTATATTATTAGCCTTATTATTATTATTATTATTAGTATTATTATTACTACCTTTTAGCCTTATTATAATAACCTCTTATATAGTATACAAGTTAGCACCTGCTACTATATATAATTATAAGAGGTACTATATAATATTAAGGCTTAGCACATATTATCAGATAGAGGGCAGCACTATCTTATCTACCTATCACTCTAATAAATCGCTTAAAAGGCAGGTACAGCTAATAGGGTCACTTAAAGCGCTAAAGCCTTTATAATAAAAGGCTAGAAAGAAGAGCTATATATACATATTAACTATACTTATAACCTGCCTAAAGCAGTAGTTTAGAACATAATAGAGAGGTTATTACTCTAGTAAGAATACTAGCTTCTTATTATGCTAATAAGATACTAGAATACTAAGATGTATATTCCTAGTCTAGTTAAGTATAATATTAGGTTAGGGATACTACTACAGGCTGAGTTAGGCTATAATAAGCAAGAGGGAGAATATATAGAGGCTATCTATATTAAAAGTCCCTTTAATACTAGTGCTAACAGACTTAGGTAATACACAGTGGTGAGTATAGAAGTATAACCTAAGAGGTGAGACTTTACTATTAGTACTCTTAAACACTAGCTAGTATTAGTATACTATCTGTGTTAACTTAGGCGTATTACTCTTAGTGTTAAACAGACAGCTATAAGATACTCTATTAATTAGGTTAACTAAAGGGCTAAACACTAACAGCAGGTAACTATCTTAGCCTTAAGACCAGCCTTTAAGTGTGCGCTAAATATTACTAACTAAGTAGCACTCTATATATATATAGCTAGCTACTTATACTTCTTATAGGTATATCTTATAGTTCTTATTATACTAAGCTGTTATACATCCTAGGGGAGTTATCCACTCTAGTGCTAAGAGTCTACTTAGCTTACTTATAGCGCCTAAGTAGAGTAGCACTAGTTAGGCACTTAATATAAGAGGTGCTATATCAGTTTAGTCTTAAGCTAGTAATACTCTATTAGCTAGTAATACTCTATCAGCTAGTATAAAGTACTCTATTATATACTAAGCGAGATAATACTTAACTATATCACTTTATATTTATATAGTAACCTTTTTAAGCTATATAAGATTCTTACTTAGTATCTTAGTATACTAGGGCAGTAAAAACTAGTTATAATCACTATATAGTATAATAGTACTATTATAAGCTAGTATTACTATAAGCACTTATTATATACTCTCTAGTATTAGAAGCCTATATATCTAACTGTGATACTATATAGTAACTACTAAGATAGTAAATATTAGGGCTATATATCTTAAGTTAATAAGACTAGTAATATAGTAAAAGTACTATTAGGCCTAGTAGACTTATTATATGTTCTAGCTAAGACTATTAAGAAAGATAGTTATATATAAGTGCTAATAGTAGCACTTTAGCACTTAGTGTCTAATACTCTATACTAACTTGCCTATAAAGAAGAGTAGTAGTAAGAGAAGCTAGTATAAGCAGGTAGTATTAAGTTCTTTTATAGTAAGCTTAATTAGGGCAAACTAGTTTATAATAATACTTTAGATAAATATGCTTATACTTATATAATAGTAGCTTTATATAGTCACTTAGAGCCTAATAATAATATTATTAGTGTTAAGAAAGTCAGCCTAGTTAATACAGCAGTATAAGTTCTAAAGGTAGATACTCTTAATAATATTATCTTTACTATAAGTATTAGTTATAAGGTCTAAGTAAGACTGCTTAAATTTGTTAACTATAAAGAGAGTTATTAACTAAAAGCTATTATTATTCTTATACTAAGCAGTTTAGCATAATAATAATAGCTACCTATAGAGTGTTCTTTATAATAAACTTAATCTCTATAATAAACTTAATAAGAATAAGAGGGCTTTTTAGGAGTATAGTATACTTTATGCTTAGTGTTAATTAGTAACTAGAGAGAGTATATTAAGTGTAGGTAATAGACTAGCTTTACCTGTACTATTATTTTTGCCTTAGAGCTATTACTATAAAGGGCTAAAATCCTAGAATACTAGTAGTATATTTAACATATAAGACCTGTTTAACACAACTAACATATATAGTATAGATCTTATACTTAATAGAGTATATACAATTTATATCTTCTTCTCTCTTTTTGTTAAATCTTTTTTACCTGTATATTTAGGAAGAATAAGTATAAAATTTATCTTTATAATAAGTTTCTTAAGTTAAATATCTAGGTTGTTTTTTGTCTTTTTGTTTAATCTATCTTACTATATTACTTAATATACTAAATCACTCTCTGTAAGTATCTAGTTTATTTCTACTAATATATAGTTAAATAAGATTAGCTGCTCTTTATCTTTATAAGATAGATTAAGTAAAATAACAGGCTCTTATACAGGTTAGATATAGTCTTCTATAGGCTAGTTATTATCTCTTATAATAACTTATATAATTATACTTACTTTATAGTAAATAATCTTACTATCTACTATAAAGCTATATTAAGAGACTAGGATAGAAATACACAAGTAGAGATAAAGCCTACTATCTATATTAGTAGATAAAAAAAAACTAAGAGGATATACTATATAGTAATTAAACTATATATGTATTAAATAGGATTAACTTATTATAGTAAGTTAGAAGGCTTTATCTTATTACCTATTATAATATTTCTGCTAGTATAAACAGTTTGCTTCCTGTTATTCTGCGTCTAATTTCAGTTTATAAGGACATTCTTACCTTTTAGGGGGTTATAATACTATATTACTATGTTATTACTATTACTCTCTTTATAAGATAATAATAGTAAGAAGAGAGTAAAAGGCAGGGTCTAAAAACAGCTATTAGAAAAGTAGTATAATTATAAATTAGTATTTTATATTCTTATATAGGGTTTTTATTACTATTTAGCTTTAATATATATTATAAGGCAGGGTCTAAAAACAGCTGTTAGCTTATTATACAGAGAGCTTTCTAAACAACTATTCTTAGACCCTACCTATTTAAATTTACCCAAGAATAAAAAAGAGAGACTAAGAGCTGAAATAGGTAGTATAAGAAGAAAGAAAGAATCTTTCTAATCTTATTAAATTAGTTTATACTTAAAAAGATTTTTTAAAGATTTTTATTCTATTTAGATAAGTAGATAATAATAAAGTTATATATTATCTATAGGGTAGTTCTTTTATTTTTAGTATATATAGCTAAGTATAGTATATATATAGCTAAAAGTACCTAGTGTGGCTTATTAGTCCTCTTTACAGTTAGTACAGTTTTATAAGGTGGAATATAGCTCTAGGTGGCTCTATATAGCTCTATATAGCTTTATATAGCTTAGTGTGGCTCTATATAGCTTAGTGTGGCTTAGTATAGCCTAGTGTAGCTTAGTATAGCTTAGTACAGCTATATAAGGTTAACTTCTATTTTAGGTTAGCCTTAGTGTGTGTATATAGCACTTAACCGCTTTCGATTTAATCTTACGCTAAGACCTGTAGCTCTAGCCTAATCTAATTTTATCTTACACTAAGACTTTACCCCACTCTAACCAAACTAGGAAAGAAAAACTTTAAACATTTTTAATTAAAGCTAGGAAATAGCTATAGAGGTAAACTATATACTAATCTTAATTATTTTTTCAGAAGATTTAGAATCTGTATATAAAGGACCCACTTTTTACTATACTTAAACCGGATCCTAGCTCTATTTTTTCAGTATAACTTTTACTATTTTATACTACTTTTAAACCTTCTCTTCTTCTTTTTTTATAATAACCCTTTTTACCTTTCTAATACTTTCTTTTCTCTCTTCTCTTATAATACTAACTTACTTTCTTATACTTTACTTATAATACTCTTTAAAATACTTTTTAACTTTACTTTTCTTAACCTAACTTACTCTCTTACTTACTACTCTTTTTTCTCTTTTTTACTTATTTTTTTTCTTTTTTACCTTCTCTTTCTTACTTTTAAACCTCCTCTCTTTTATACTTCTCTTTTACTACCCTCTTACTTATTCTTTTTACTTTTTTTTTTTTACTTTTACCTAACTTAACCTTTTTTTACTCTAATACTCTCTAATACTTATACTTTTTCTTTTTTTACTCTTCTCTACTTAATACCTCTTACTCTCTTAAACTCTTCTTACTAAAAACTCTTATACTTAATTTTACTTTCTTCTTAAAATCTCTAAACTAAACTCTTAACTTAACTTATAACTTACCTTTTTTAAACTTACTTTCTTATATCTTTTTATAATCTTTTTTCTTTTTGTTTTTAACTTAACTCTTATACTTACTCTCTTTTACTACTTCTCTACTTACCTTTAAAACTTACCTTTTTACTCCTCTTAAAAATAACTTCTTAATCTTAACTACTTATAATCCTAACTCTTATAAACTTTACTTACTCTAATTTTTACCTTCTTATTACTACTTCTAACCCTAATATCTACTTTTAACCTTAACTCTAAATACTAATACTTATTTCTATTTCTACTCTTATTCTTATCTTACTACTTTCTTATCTTAACTCCTCTTTCTACTTTAATTCTTACTCTTATATCTTATTATATCTTTTTTTACCTTTTACTTTCTTTTACTATTATAATACTTTTATTCTTACTATATTAACTTTTATTTTTAACTCTTTTTACTATTTACTTCTTCTAACCTTTATAATTACTACTACTTTTAATCTTAACTTTTTTTTTACTTACTATTATACTACTTTTAATCTTATTTCTCTACTTATTTTTACTCTCTTTACCTGTTTCTACTCTTATCTTTTACTCTTACTACCTAAATATTTACTATTTAACTTTTACTACCTACCTTTTTTCTCTCTTTTTTATATTTTATACTCTACTTCTCTTCTCTAACTTTATTTTCCTTTTATTTTACTTTCTCTTAACCTTATTAACCTCTTACCTTCTCACTCTTACTTCTTTTTACTACTTTTATTACTATCTTATTATCTTTCTTACTCTTTTCTCTCTTCTTTTCTTTTTTATACTTACTAAACCTAATATAATATACTTACTTATCTTAATACCTTTTATAACCTTTTATTTCTTATACTCTCTCTTTTTTACTTTCTTTTTTACTCTTATAATTACTTCTCCTCTTATTATTTAATAACTCTTATCCTGTTTTACTCTTTTTCTCTCTTTCTTTCTACTCTTTCTATATAATAACCTTCTTTTTCTTACTTACTTTTTACTCTCTTTTTAACTACTTTTACCTAACTCTTTCTATCTTATTCTTATACTTATAATTTTACCTAATCTAACCTTATTTTAACTACTATTACTTTTTTTTACTCTTACTATCTAACTTTTCTTTTTTTATTTATATACTTATAACTTTTTATTTTATTTCTTACTCTTACTCTTATTCTGTTTATACTCTTAAATATCTTACTACTTACTAACTTACCTTTATATTCTCTAACCCTACTATTACCTTCTTAACACCTATCTTTTTTATCTTTTTTTACTATTTAAACTCTCTTTAAATATACTACTACTTTCTTTTATATAATATACTTATAAAACTACTATAAATTACTTTACTTTTACTAACCTTTTTCTTATTTTATACTACTTTTAACTACTTACTTTTTAACTTAACTTTTATTCTTTTTTTTTCTCTTACTTTATAACTAATATAAAAATACTAACTATTTTACTTTACTTATTAAAACCTTTAACTTTTAACTAAACCTTTTTTACCTTTTTACTACTTTTTTTTTATCTTATACTTTTCTTACTTTACTTTTATTTTTATAACCTTTCTTACTTAAACTTAACTTAACTATCTATTAACTATCTTAAACTTATTATAATAATACCTACTTTATATTTAATTCTTCTTCTCTCTCTCTTAAATATAAATAAACCTTTAACTCTTACTTTTTTTTACTTTCTTTTTACTTATAAACACTTTAACTACTCTTTTCTTTAACCTTATATTATTAACTTACTACTAATAACTTATCTTAAAATAACTTACTTTACCTACTTTTCTATCTTATACTTAATAACTCTTTTTTTTATAACTTACTTTCTTAACTTACTATTTCTCTTACTCTCTATTTTTAATACTATTAAACTTTTTCTTACTCTACTTAACTCTTTTTTTATTTTTCTTTTTTACTTTTCTCTTTCTTTTTATATTTTAACCTTCCTCTTATCTACTTTTTTATCTTTTACTAATAAACCTTCTTTTTTATTTATATTTTTCTCTCTTTTCTGCCTTTTATAACTTAATATAAAACACTTAATACTCTACTTTACTAACTACTACTTTCTGCTTTTACTATATATATATATATATATATATACTTTCTTATATTTTAAACCTTTTATTTCTTTCTTACCTACTTTAATATTTACCTTTCTTTTTACCTCTTACTTTAACTATCTTTTTTTTCTTCTTTCTTATCTTATACTAAACTCTAACTTAAAATAACCTTCTAATCTTATACTTACTCCTCTAATAATTACTACTTACTCTAATCTTAACCTTTCTATTTACTTTTACTACTACTTTTAAACTATATCTTTCTTCTCTAACTCTTACCTGCTTTTATATACTTATTTATAATACTTATACTTATCACTTTAATACTCTTTACCTTCTTAATACTAACTTCTTTTTTTTACTACTTAACTTAACCTCTTTTACTAACTACTTACTTTTTATTTCTTAAACCTATTCTAATAACCTAATTATACTTTATTATATAACTCTTAGTACTATTTAATACTCTACTTTTCTTACTTATATATACTACCTAACTCTTTTCTTTAATAATACTATTTTTAATTATTTTACTCTTCTTTTTACCCTTTTACTACCTCTCTTATTTTCTTCTTACTTATCTCTTTTTTATACTTTTTTCTTTTTACTTATATTTTTACTAATTTTTCTACTTTCTAACTTTCTTTTTAACTTTTTTATAACTTAATTTTTAACTTTTTCTTACTTTATACTATAAGATTTACACTAAAACCTTTATTTTCTCTTTTTACTTTTTACCTTTTTCTCTCTCTTTTTTTCTCCTCTCTCTACTTCTTTTTTTACTTTATATAATATTATTTATATCTTTTTTACTTATACTTAAACTTACCTAAACTCTGTCTTTTATCTTTTTATACTTAGCTAGTATTACTCTCTTCTCTATTTTTACTTTTAGTAGTTATCTATATATTAGTAGTTATTACTCTCTTTTTTGTTTTTACCTCTAGTAGCTACTTATATATCTATAGTTATTACTTTCTCCTCTCTCTGCTTTTAGCAGCTAATTATATATTAGCAGTTATTACCCTCTTATTATCTTATACCTCTAGCAGCTACTTATATATTAATAGTTAGTAGCTATTACTCTTTTCTTAATCTCTACACTTAGCTGTTACTACTCTCTCTTTTATTTTTACCTCTAGTAGCTATTTATATATTAGTAGTTATTACTCTCTCTTATTTATACCTTTAGTAGTTATCTATATATTAGTAGTTATTACTCTTCCCTCTTTTTATTTTTAACAGCTATCTATATATTAGTAGTTATTACTCTCCTCTCTTTCTACCTCTAATAGCTATCTATATATTAGCAGTTAGTAGTTATTACTCTCTTTCTTATTTTTACCTCTAGTAGCTATCTATATATTAGTAGTTATTACTCTCTCTTCTTATAACCCTCTTCTTATACTCTTAGCAGCCTTTTATATATTAGTAGTTATTTCTCTCTCTACTTATAGTAGTTAGCAGTTACTACTCTTTTCTTAATCTCTACACTTAGCAGTTATTACTCTCTCCTTTTTACCTTTAGTAGCTATTTATATATTAGCAGTTATTACTCCCCTTTTTATACTTTTAGCAGCTAGTTATATATTAGCAGTTATTACTCTTTTTATCACTTTTATAACTTATTTTAGCCTATTATCTTATTATCTTATATCTTATATCTTATATCTTATAATTAATACTATTATTATATTAGCTAATATCTACCTTTTATATAAATATTTTATAAGTATATATTTTTTCTAGCTTAATTAATATATAATTATAATTAGAAACCTACTTTTACTTTTATAGCTTTCTTTATAAGATAGTTTTCTCTTATTTCTCTTAAAGTAAAACCTCTCTTTTTTATAATATATACTCTTTTACTTTACTATATTATCTCTTTTTATTTTACACTTCTTAGACTTATATAGTAACTAGTATCTCTTTCCTTTTATTTATTTTATCTCTTATTTATAAACTATTATTTTCTTATCTTATATTTTATAATAAAAACTACTATTATAAAAGCTATTTCTCACTCTTAATACTACTTTATATATATTATTAAATCTTTCTATCTTAATTAACTTATAATTATTAACAGAAAGCTTATTTTACCTCTAAGACTTATATAATTACTACTTCTCTTCTTCTAGCTTTACTATTATAAGATAGCTTTTTTTTATATAGTCTTTTTACTCTAAAGTATATAATCTACTAGTAAAATAATTAGCTTTATATTATATTTCTAGTCTTAACTCTATTTTAGTCTAGTCTTATTATTTATCTTCTTACCCTAATAAAAGCCTTTTACCCTCTAATATAGTTATAACACACTCTAGCTCTAGCCTTTTATACTATTATAACATAGCTTAGTTATAAGTTATTATTATAGCCTAAAAAGTAGGCCTAGTTTTTTACATGCTAAAGTATAGCCCTACTATTACTAATACTAACTATACTAATACTAACTTTAATACTAGCCTTATCTTATACTTGCTTTTCTAGCCCTAATATAAGCCTTAATATAAGCCTTAATTATAAACTCTAATATAAGCTCTAATATAAGCTCTAACTCTAAGCTTTTATATACTAACACACTCTTAATATTATCTATAAGTACTTTTTCTCCCCTCTTTTTATCTTTCTATTTATAACTATAGCTATTTTTACTACCTTCTCTCTCTCTACTACTAATACTAAGTTGCTTACCTCTTAGTAAGCTGCCCCTCTGCTTTATACTACACTTACTAACCTAACTAACTATAATAATACTATTATACCTACTATACTCTTACTACACTCTTATCTTACTCTTACCCTCTTTCTCACCTTTACTATCTTCACTTTTAAGCTTAGGCTATACTATATAAGCCGCCCTAATAGAGATACTTATATTCTCTCTTCTTTTTATCTTTATTTTAGTTTTTTTACTATTAGGTTCTCTCTTTTTATTAAGCTTTAATAGTACTATTATTTTTAATATAGTACTATATAAAAAAATATATCTTTTCTATAAAATATAACTCTCTCTTCTCTTTTTTATTTACCCTTCTATTATTCTTAATATATATATATATATATATTATACTTATAGCTATAAATCTTCTGCCTAAAAACCCTAGTGTTACCTACTACTATTTAATTATACCTATTTATTAATTTTACTTTACCTAGTTTAAACTACCTTATAAAAGTAATATACTACCTAATATAGCTAGTTTATTTTAAGTTTTACCTACTTTACTTACTCTTCTAACTATAAGTATAACTTATTTATCTTATTTTATATAAACCCAGCTTAACTTAATAGTCTTACTATTACTATTTATACTCTCTCTAGATATATTATATACACCCCTAAAAACAACTTTACTAATAGTCTTATATACTAACAACTTTACTCTAGTTACTACTAGAACTATCTACTATTATTATTTATTACCTGCTAAGCCTAGTATATTCTTTATAAAAGCTCACACCTAAAATATATAGAAAAGTTAGCTAGCCTCTTTCTAGTAAATATACCTCTTTCTATCTTATAAATCCCCACTTAGATATCCTTTTATAACTACTCTACTTAGTTAAAATACATTTTAAAATTATAATCTGCCTTCTTAACTCTTATTAACTAGTATAATATACAGCTTTTTACCTATCTTTTTATCTTTATCTTAAAGTTAGCTACTTTCTCCTCTTTCTATATAGCCTCTTATTATATCTTTTACTATTTAAACTATACTTTCTGCCTTTATATATTAAAGTTATCTTAAATCACTCTTTTTACTACTACTACTTTCTTTTTTACCTTTACTACCCGCTCTATTAACTCTCTTTTTTATATTCTCCTTTTATATATATTATATACCTTTTTATCCTTTTTATACTTAACTTACCTAATCTACTTATTTATCACCCTGTTAAGCACTATATATTTATACCTTTTACCTTTAATAAACTTTTTTATTAAATTTTTCTATTCTAGCCTGCTTTTCTTCTTCTTATTCTACTATATATCTTACTGCTTCTTCTTAACCTTTCTCACCTTTCTTTATACTATTACTATCTTACTATTACTACTATCTTACCTAGCTTGTTTACTCTCTTATATATAGTCTTATAGCTTACTTAGTATTCTTATATATACTATAAGCTATATATTTAGCATATTAACCTCTAGTCTTAATATATTTATTACTACTATAAGCTAACCCCTTTTAATTTACACTCTAAGCTATCTTATTTTACCCTCTACTATATTAACCTTACTATAGTACTAATTATACCTAAGCTTCTCTACTAGTTAGTTAACTTACTTAATTATCCTAGTATATATAATAACTCTCTTATCTACCTGTTAATCTAAGTATACCTATATAATTATACACACTCTTAAATCCTTTTCTTTCTCTTACTACTCTCTCTTTTACACCTTAATAGCTTTTATATAGTATATAATATTCTTTCTTATTATTTATAACTAAATAATATAAGCTTATCTTACAGGTAACTTAAGCTAGCAGAAAAAGTCCTTCTTCTCTAATAGTAGTAATATAGCTATTAAGAACACTAGCTAAACTCTCTACTCTTTAAGTACTAGACCTAGCTTTAGCAGCTATAGTTAAAAGTTCTTCTTACTATTAAGCATTATATAATACTTATTAATTATAACCTAGTTAAGCTACTATTATATTTATAGTTAGTTAATAAAGTCTTAGAACCTCTTAGTTATAGCTAATTCTAGTATAATATAAATAATTAATACTATTAGGTTTTCCTATTAGCTACTTTACTATATATATAACTTAATCTTACTCTTCTTATAGCAGCTCTATAAGTCTTCTTATAATACTACTAGTAGTACTACTATAATTATTATCTTACTCTTAGGCAAGTAGTATACTAGTAGTATAAATAATAAGCTCTTACCTTTACTTATTCTAGTAATCTAGATAATTAGGCTCTCCTCTTAAATAATTGCTTAGATAATAGCCTTCTAATTGCCTTAGAAGTATATATCTTCTCCTATTATCTACTATAGCTGCTCTTTTATATTTACTTACTATAGCTATATAAAGTGTTAGTACTATACCTTTTTACGCTTACTATTATATACCTTCTGCTATCACTTACTTCCTGTTATAAATATACTCTAATTCTTAGCTTTAAACCTAAGCAGCTAGTATTACTACTAGCTAATCACTTAGAACTAGTCTTACTATATAGCTATACTACTTTAGAACTACTATAGCTCTTATATATAAATTATACCTATTATATACATTTTATACCTAGCCTATAAGTTTATAATATAGTTGTTAATACTATTTTTATTCTTATCACTCTTAATACTATCCTACCTAAATTATACTTTTAGATACTAGTTAGTAATTATAATAGTAATATATTACTATAAGCTAATATTTAGTTAATAATCTAATAGCTGCTAACTATACTATTAAAGAATACACTTAACTTAGTTAGCTATTTATTTTAGCTCTTATAACTACTTAGTAAAGCCCTCTATTATAAGTAGTATAATATCTTCTTTCCTAGTCTTACCTACTTACTTACTCTCTTACTAACCCTCCTACTAACTTTTCTACTCTTTTTACTCTTACTCTTTTTACTTCTACTCTTACTCTCTCTATTTTATACCTTCTTCTTTCTCTATCTAGCTTATAATCTTATTAGCCTATAAAAACAGGCTATAATAATCCACCTATTTTACTATATCTTACACTTACTACTAAAATAGTAATACTAACTATATATACTATAATAATAGCTTACTTATCTCTTATAGTAAGTACTAGTAAATCACCTTAGTATATCTAGTAGCTTAGTAGCTCTTATAATATAATATAATATAGCTTATTATTCTCTTATATGCTAAAACGTTTTAGATACCTTTATTAACTATATTAACTACCTAGATCTCTAATACCTTTATTATCTGCCCTAGTAGTATTACTATATACTTAAGTAGCTAAAACCTCTCTTAAAACTATACTAATATGTGGCTATACACCTATATAGTTCTAGCCTTATATAGGTTTATATTATTACTACTACTACTATTAGATACCCACTCTTATTATCTTACCTTAGACTTTAGTATCTACTATAACACTTAATTCTTATTTTTACCTAGCTATTTATTCTAGTTATCTTATAAGAATAAGTACCTAACTTAGTTCTTACTATAGTTATCTTTAAGCTTAGACTACTTAATCTATAGTAGCCTTTTTAACCCCTTCTTCTCTACTATTATTAGCTGCCTAAGTAAACTCTTAGCCTTCTTAACAAGTATATATAATATCTTAGATAACTATCTTATACTAAATTTAATCTACTAGTATTTAATCTAGTTACTATCCTAATTAATACTACTACTTATTAGTATATTAAACTATATATACTTACTATATATATAGGAATTATAAATCTAATCTATTAATATTAGCTATACTCTTAGCTTCTTACTAGTCTGTGTTATAAACTGTTATATCTTAGCTTATATAATTATAAATAACCTGCTTAACTAGTTATATACCTTCTTCTTACTTATACTTAACCTTCTTATTAACCTAAAAATCTCCTCTTTTAACTCTAAGTATAACTAATATATAATAAACATTTATATACACTTAATAATAGCAGAGTAGATAAGCATATAATTAATTATATTAACCCACTCTTAATCTTTCTAGATTCTTAGTATAGCTAATACACTAAGTATAATATTATTATAATAGCTTCACTTAAGTTAGTAGTCTAAAAAGCTAATTAGTATATCTAAGTATAGTTAGTTAATCTTAGCTCTTATCTTTACCTTAGCTAGGCTGTCTTTTATAACTATCTTAACTGCCTTTTTAAATATATTATATCTCTTATCTTACTATACTATTAACTAAAATAGTAGCTAATTCTTATTCTCTTATATTTATATTTACTACTAAATACATATTATCTTTTATTATATATCCTTATAGTATACTTATATATTATTCTTAAGCTGATTATTAAACAGCCTATTTAGCTTAATATTAACCTTCTTCTACTTAACCTTAAATAATATAAGCAACCTAACCTTTATAAGTACTATTATTACTTATACCTAGTCTAAGACTTAGTTAAGACTATTATATATCTCTTACAGTATAGCTTTATCCTCTTAAATTAGCCTAGCAGTATTTTATAGTTAATCTAAATCTAGCCTAGATAAGTAGTTATCTTAATCTACTTACTTAACCTATCTGTTTAGCTCTATCTTATTATTAGTAACCTAGATTATCTCTTTCTTTCTCGCCTTAAATTAGTTTGCTTATACCTAGTAAATATAAGTGATCTTCTTAGTAAAATTCTTAGTCACTTTACTATTACTAGCTTATCTGCCTAATAGCCTACTCTCCTGCCTAACTTTAAACCACCTGCTTACTATATAAGACTAGAAAAACCTCTAATAATATACGCTTATTTTTTACAGTACTATTCGCTCCTACTTAGCTTAGCTTATTATATTACCACCCTTCTTCTAATTGTTCTCCTATTAATACTCCTTTTAGTAATACTATTATATCTACTATTTTTATTAACTAATATATAAGTATTAATTACACCTTAATCTATCTACTTCTAATAGTATAAAAAATAAGATAAGCTTTATAGTTAGTAGTAGATACTAAAATGCTTATAACTCAGCTTAGTCTTAAATAAGTCCTAAAATTACTTAGATAGTTTATATAATCTTATATTAATTCTTAGCTTTAATCTTATTATATAATAACTTTAAATAACTATATATCTTATAAGTTATATATATAACTTAATATAACTTATATAAGATTACTAGATACTTAGATAGATAAATAAATAGCTTTATATTAGTAATAGTATAATTTAGGGTGTATATAATATATATTACTCTTTTATAAATAGGTTCTCTTATCTTTTAAGTATTACTCTTTATATACTTACTTTTTATACTCTTAATATTTATATTATAAGCTCTTACTAATATAAGTAATAAGTAAGAATATATTAACCTATAATTAATCTTAAGTCTTTAAATATAAATATCTTATTTTATAAGTTTCTTACTTAACTTATAACTTATATTACTAGGCTTATCTTCCCTAATATTATATTAAAGTTATCTTCCTATATATACCCCTCTTAACTATTTTAGCCTATAATAATATTTATACACTTTACTCTCTTATTTTTTATAAACTTTACCCCCTGTTTTTATTAGTATACTTTAGTTTTATATAAAGTTTTCTATAAACTATATAAGAGTTTATTACTATAGCTATATAAGGTTTTCTTAATAAGAACTATATAAGCTAGGCTAATAGTAAGAATAGTAAAAGTAAGAGCTCTTAAGTTAAAAGTTTAGTTACTATATATTCTTAAAAGTAAAAAGGTCTATCTAAGTATTCTTTCTTAGTATAAGCTTAGTATAAGACTATAATAAGACAGTTATAGCTTTAAGCTAAGTGTTTACTCTTATAAAAAATATAATTTAAGAGGATTTTTTTATATTTAGTTAAGTATTTTTTTCTATTAATATATATAACACCTTTATAATATCTATAGGTTAGGGCTAATTTATAGTTTTAAGCTAAGTGTTTAAACTTAAAGTAGTTATAGTATTAAGTAGGTTAAAGCCTCTTATTAAAAAGCTTATAGTTATATAATTATATATTAAGTAGTAAGCTATTATTATATAAGTGGTTAGCCTTTTTAATAGAGCTAATATGTAAGATAAGATTTATATAAGAGTATAGCTAAGTAGAGGGCTTACTAAGAGCTTGCTAAGAGAGCTCTCTTATAACCTGTTATATAGTATAATTAAGTGACATAGCTTACTTAAATTATTTAATCTTTTTAGCCTTACAGCTAGGACTTTCTATTAAAGGTTAAGTATACCACTCTAACTCTTATAATTATTTAAGTATATATTAGGTCTAGTACTATACAGAAGGTTATAAGTTTAAATCCCTGCTAAACCTTATAACTATAATAAGTGCTAAGCTTATAAGAATAAACATATATAGTTACCTATTATAACTAAAGCCTTAGGGGTTAATAGTAGTGGTTATCTTAGGCCTGAGAGCTAAGCCACTCTTTAACATATATATATATATAAGCACAACAGGGTTGCTATATTTCTAGCCTTATAGTAGTAGACCTCTTATAATAGTAGCAGAAGAGGCTTTTTACGCCTAAAGTAAAAGAGGTTATACTACACCTAATAAGCTAGCAGCTTAGGATATGCTGTTAAGAGGGGGGGATAATTATAAGAGTACAGCTAAGCAGAGAGCTTACTAAGAGCTCACTAAGAGAGCTCTCTTATAACCTGTTATACAGTATAATTAAGTAACACAGCTTACTTAAATCGTTTAATCTTTTTAGCCTTATAGCTAGGACTTTCTATTAAAGGTTAGGTATACTACTCTAACTCTTACAGTTTATTTTTACTTTAAGGCTAGATTAGCTAGTTTTTTACTTTTTAACTTAAAAGATTTTTAGTTAATTAGATTTGTTAATTTCTTTAATAAGCTTATTAGTATTATTTAGGATAAATATAAGTTAGATTCTTTTTACTATTACTATAAATATTAGAAGAGAGAGAGCTATACTATTACTAAAAGCTTTAGTAACCTAATTTTTAGTATAAATAGCTTATATCTTATCTACTATATAAAATATAAGAATAGTATTACCACTTAGTAGCTTTCTTATAATAATAATACTAGAGTTATTATAAGCTTAGTTTACTATCTTAATAGTATCTTTTAAGGTTTAGCTGTTAATATTAAGAGGTGTATTTCTTATTTAGATTATAACTTTATGTTTAATATAGCTTTAAGTTATTTACTTTATATTTCCCTAGTTTAAAAGCACTAGGTTTTATACTATAATTAATATATAAGAGAGTTAGCCTCTCTTATAATCTAAGAGTATAGTAAGAGCTGTATTAATAATAAAAGTAAAAGCTATAATAATATTTATAGTGATTTAGTTCTTAAAGACTGTTTTATAGTTACATATAGTATTCTTCTTATATAAGATATAAGCTTACATCTTATATATAAATATATAAGTTTAGATAATATACTAAACTTATTTAAGAGATATAGTAGGGATAATTCTAGTAATAGTATTATATACTTTGTTTTTTAGGTTATCTACTAGTATTCTACTTAGTTTTATAACAGGTTTATTATTTTTGCTTAGTATATACTAGTTAATTCTTATAAGAGAGTTATATTAACTTTAGTTAAGTTTATACACCTCTAAATTAATAGCTATTAGAAGAATATTAGTACTATTACTATAGTCTTAATATACTATTATCCTTAAGGTAATATATATATAAGAATTTAGATTCTAGTGTTAAAATATATTTTAGAGGTAGGTTAAGGCTATAATAAGTAGAAACTAGGTAAGTAAGAAAAATAATTGTTAGAGATTAAGAAAAAGAGGTATTAATAGTAGTTAAATCAGGTTATATAGACTAGGCTTATAACTATTATAAAGTAGGGATTAAATCTTAGGGTAAAAAGCTCTTAATTTCTTAGCTAAAAAATAAATAAATTAAAAGTCTAAATATATTAATTTAAGCTCTTAGGAAATCTATAAAAGGTTATAAAAAGTTAGCTGCTTTTATTATTAGTAGGGCTAAAATTATAATAATTATTATAAGGTTAGGCTACCTATAAGTTATCTAAGCAGTAATATTAATAATTAGAAGGTTATAATAATATTCTTAATAATCCTAAATACTAATTATAATCCCAAAATACAATAGATTTACCTACAGACATCTCCTAGAAAAAAGCACTTATCTTTTATCTGTATTATACCCGTGTTATCCCCCACTTCTCACGCAACCCTACATACCTATTATCTTATATTAAGATAAGGTGCCGGCTGAGTTATACTATTAGACATAATCATCTGATATTAATTAAGCTAATTAGTCACTAGATTAAAGGCATACATCTATCCACAAGAATGTAGACGATAAAGGATAAGATACACAGAGATTAAACATGTGGTGAATAATTCTCAGGCTAGATTTAAACTACAGCTGTAGCCTTAACCTTAACAATAAACCGTGGATCGGGTAATTCTTTAACGCTAATAGTTGCCCGCGCCGGGGCACTCTCGCGGTCCTCAAACACCTTGTTCCACTCCTCGTTCATGCCGGCATACTGCGTATCCATGTCAAGTATGTAAACCACGGCGTCGATGACGTTGTGAATCCCGCCCGCACCATCTGTGGCACCCTTGATGATGTCGTCGATGTTCAAGAGGACAGCAGCCGTTTGTTTCCGGATGTCCAGCTCGTAGGTGCCATCGGCCTTTTCGGTGACGCCTTCGTAGGTGCCGTCCGGTCGCCGGCTCGCCATTCCAGACACATAGATTGTTCGGTGGGCGTTTCTGGGCGCGATGCGGGCATGAGGGTAGCGTGTCGGACCTGCCGGCGCTTCGGGATCGAGGAGGAACGCCTCTCCGTTGGGAGACATATTGATGGATGAACAATGAATGGAGGGGATGAATCACGAATGTAAGACGACCAAGTTTAATAGAACTAAAAGTTTGCTGTTTTGCCGGTCTGGGTATTGTCCGTCCTTTTAATATGCTCTTCATTTCAATGCCACGTGGAACGATACAGCTGAGATACGTAGTTGAACATGCGATCGTCTCCGGGTCTCAGCGGAGCTCCCGATTACTGCCAGTTTTATCGAATTGTTGACTATGTTAAATTTTCAAACTCTAGTAGTTGAGTTGGAAATCTGGCTTTACTTCGGAGGCGCAATAGTCGGGTCAGCCGACATGCAAGCGTTCAGATACGTTCAACTTACGAGTGTCGATGCTCGTCGGAACCACCGATAATCATCTGTGACATCCTTCATAAATTAACTGGCCAATAGCAGGCAGAGAGTATCTGTACTAAATTAAGCCGAGATACAGTTACGTAAATATTCCACATCACACCTTAATGTCCAGTTTTGAATGTGTCGTATCGCGTGGGGTATCTTCCTGGCCGGCGCTTCTCCCGCTCGCTACCTTGCATCTTTATCAAGATTAATGAGGTTTCTCGACATTGCAACTCTAAAGAAAAAAGAGAAAAAACAAGACAGATTCACCAGAACCTGAAACGCTCATAAAGAATTTCTCTCCTCAGTTCGTCAGTCAATAAGCCAGGACGATTGCTCAGAACAAGTATACTGAGGTACACATTTGCTATTAGAGCCAACTTTGATAATGCAATCAACAGCACTCCAGATACGGCATTTCTGTCTGTCCGACTTCAAGTTTCTGGACGGAACGACTTTGTCACAAGTTCAGCTAGCCTACCTTGACCTGAATCCGGACGCTACGAAAGTTGCTGTGGTGTTTACCTGCTTCCGGGGTAGGCTTCTTACCACGTTGAATTATGGTGATGGGGCGCTTCGCAATCACAGAATCATTGTGGTTGCTCTTTTCGGGAATGGGGAATCATCGAGTCCGTCCAACACCCCCGGTTTTCCAAAGTCTGTTGACTACCGAGACTGCGTCCATGCTCAGCATCAATTGCTCACTCAACATCTGAGCCTCAAAGGCATCGATATCCTGGCCGGCTTCTCAATGGGGGGACAGTGCGCATATCATTGGATGGCGATGTATCCATGTTTCGCGCGACACGCCATCATTGTTTGTTCCTCGGCTCGAACGAGTCGACACAACTATCAATTTTTGGAAGGTCCCAGTGCTGCCCTCGAGAACTCTGTCGATTATGCCGACGAAGCTCGCCGCCTCGCAAGTCAAAACTCTCCGCTTGGCTTGAGAGCCTTCGGGAAGGCTTACTCTGCTTGGTTGACTAGCACCGAGTGGTTCGACAAGGAAATATATAAAGAATTGGGTTATGAGACTCTGCGGGACTGGGACGAAGATACCACTGGCGCAAAGTACAACGGTTGGGCTCCCGATGACCTCCTTGTAAAGCTACGAATGTGGCAAAAGGGAGATATCACGGCATGCAGCCCTTCTGGTCGTAGCTCTTTGGGGAAATCACTGTCCCTGATCCAGGCTCGGGTTTTGCTGATGCCCTGCCAAACGGATCAGTATTTTAGCTGGAGGGCTAGCGAGAGAGAAGCTAAAGTGATCAAGGATGCGACTTTGAAAGTGATTCCCTCCGTCTGGGGTCATCTGGCCGGTTCTGGGGCCAGCAAGGAGGATATAGGTTGGATGAACCAGACAATCGCTAATTTTTTGGAGAAGGCAGAGAAATGACTTTTGTTCAGTGGCATTCCATTTAGTACCAAGGTCTTGTGTAGACTAGACCTGAATCTTGATTACATCACAAGCTTATTTTTCCTTTGTAGTAACTCGAGCACTCTGTTCCATCTTGTGTTTGTTTTGTGTCGTGTAATATCCTACTTTGCTACGAGCCGCCTTCCTTCTTCGAACAAAGCCGCCGCTAAGATTACAGACGAATCGTCCCAGCGTTTCCCTACCACCTGCATACCTACAGGTAGCTTCACCTCCTCATGATTAGGGGCTGGTAGGTGTCCGCAGGGAACACTCATGGCTGGATGACCCGTGACGTTGAAGGGACAGGTATTGAGGGTGACGCCGACGCCGACGCCGAGCCTCTCCAGCACCGTGGATTTATTGCCTCGCTCATCGTTCGACTTGGGATGCGGCATTGCAACGGATGGTGCACATGGCGTGATTAGGACGTCCACGGCTTCGAGGGCACTGTCATATGCGGCTCTTAATTTGAGGACTTTCTGATGTGCCTTCGCCTCGACTGCTGGCCCAAACTTCTGATTCGCAAATTTCTCACTGAGAATAATGTTGACAACTGCAGGGTTGCTGGATTTCAGCAACTCGTAAGCCTCTTGAGTCGGAGGCCATGTCGGCTGGATGTGAGGGGCCAGGTACGAGAGATAGCCAGAAGTCTTTCCTTGACACAACCATTCAGACATGGATGGCCTTGTTGATGCAGTCCAGATTGAAGGGCCATCGAGGTGTATGGGCACGGACACTTGGACAACCTCGGCGCCAGCACTTTCGAAGAAGGATGTTGCAGATTGATGGACCAGGTCCCTAACCTCCCGAGAGATCCAAGCAACCACAAATGATTCCTTCAAGAGACCAACTCTCAGGCGTTGGCTGGGCTCTTGTTTTGTCAAGAGCTGTTTTCGGAACTCAGCCAATATTTGCGGATAGTCTTTTACCTGGCCGAGTAGAGGTGATTCTGGGGTCATTCGAGAGTCTAGCCCATCGTATCCAGCCATTACCATTAACAAGGCTGCGATGTCTTCGAGCGTTGATGCGATGGGTCCCAAGTGGTCGATCATGGGAGTCATAGAAGCTGCCCCGGTATAGGGAACCAGACCAAATGTGGGCTTAAAGCCATAGATGCCGTTGTAGCAAGCAGGAATGCGGACCGATCCAGCCTGATCGCTCCCAACAGCTAGTTGCGATGTCTCGCCCAGGGAACTGCGAAGCTCGGGAGGTAGCAAACCTGCAGCGACAAGTGCACAAGAGCCGCTACTACTTCCGCCAGACGTATGCCCGCGCAACAACGGATTATGGACTGGACCGATTGCTGACGTGAAAGATAAAGGGGATGCGCAGAAACTCTCACATGTGGATGATCCCTTAATTATCGCGCCAGCAGCCAAGATCCGAGATACAACGGTAGCATCAATCGGTGAGACAGGGAAAGTTCGGGGATGGGAGAGCATCTGCGGAAAGGTTCCCAGAGTCGTCGGCAGTCCACCGACTGATATGTTGTCTTTGATGACAATCGTCTTCTCACCAAGTAACTTGCTGGTGCAGTTATCAGATCGGAGATTGCATCGATGACTCCATGCATTGAGCGGATTATCTGCCTGGTCTGGTTTCCAATACGTGCGAGCCTCGGCCACAGGATATGGCTTGAGGGACGCGGGTATATAGTCTGGACTGTCTTCGATGAACTGCATGACCGACTCCAAAGACCTCAAGAGTAATAGATAGTCGTCTGCATCTTGGGCGTCTGTGACATCGAAGCCGATTTGATTTGCCAATCGTCGTAAGTCCGTGACATCCGTGCTAGACCTAGAATATTGCATTAGTTATTGTGCTAATGATTATATCGATAGACACTTACGGGAAGTCAGTTGACAATGAGACGATCGACATGATTGCTTCTCACACTTGGCGTCGTTGATAAACTAGAAGGCTGGTACGGGACAACTTGTACCCTGTTGGCATTAAGTCAGCCATGGAAATTAGTTCTCCTCTGAGCCTGAGTTGGTACGAAGTAAGTACCTACAGTGGTGTCGGACGCGCCGATAATGCCACAGGAGCTTATCAAAGTGGAGTAGCTCTATCGGATCGGACTTCTCCATCGTTGCTCGTAACATCAAGCATGGGCAACGGGCTAACGGATATTATTAATTGGAAGCTCGGCGTATGTTGGATAATAATACTGTGCGGAGTTTTGGCATAATATGGCCGTGACGGTCCAGAACAAGCTGCATCATCGTCACTTGGCTTTAAACCTCCCAAATAACCTGGGTACGGAATGATACGTGATGCCGTAGGATTGAACCCATGTCGCTCAAGCTTACTCTGTTCTATCTAGCGGGAAAGAAAACCCAACCCCACAGAGCCATGACCGCCAAGTGGTGTAAGCGTACTCATTGCTGTCCATTGGCCACCAAATCTGCCCGCCGTCAATGCACAGCAAGATCCCATCCACGTATGCCTGTAAAGATGTATTAGTAAATACCTAGTAAAGCTGGAAACTGACAAGTCCCGAAAGGGGACCGGAACGTCAACGGGGGCCATACCCCAGCTCAACTAGACAGATAGAGAATTGCGCTCACAATATCTTCCTTATTTGCGGGTCTTCTAGCCGGAACCTGATTGAAGAGGGAACTAAACATGTTGCCAGCTTCGCCTACAGAATTCATCTTACTCAGCATTACTGTATATTATCAGCATCGGGTATAGCTTAGCGGAACCCTAAAATGGCGAATAGCTGTCACTCACATGATGCTCTCCTAATATTGCGCATCTTGATGCTCCTTTATGTTCCTTAACACTATTAGCTTAGCTTGGTTTGGCGGGGGTGGATGACGCCTCAGGTCGGAGAAGCCGATGGGAAAGAGAATTGTTTAAATAAGACGAGACAAGACAGGATAGATCAGAGCATGCACAAGACGTGCTTGGCCAATTCTAATAAGCCTATTTTTGCCAAGGTAGATAACAATGCCCTCTTCAGAACGTTGCCACCCCCCCCCCCCCCCACNNTTCCCCCCCCCCCCCCCCCCCCCCCCCAACTACCCACCCTTTTTTGTCTCACCACCAAAAAGCCCGTAGCTGCAGTTTTTCTCATCGCTCAGCGATAACATCTACATAGTCACAAGTGCAAGTTGATCCTCAGCAGCGTTCATGCATGCGCTGGTGACGATAGAGTCCCTGGGTATCAAGCCGTATTGATCTAATTGTACTCGACGTTATCGGTATTTAGAGGCTCAGTATCACTTACGAAGATCTTGTACGAGGTCAAAATGTGAACAAGAGCGGCGTACAAAAGGCATGAGGCGACGAATTGACCCGAGCAAGCACGGGAGCCAGTCTCGAAGCTTAGATGCGGTCTCGAGCCATCCCTACGGGTCGAATGTCCCGGCATCGCTGCCGAAGTGATCGACATCTGCTAAAGTCAGCTTCAGTCCACACAGCCCGGCAAGTTGGTCTAAGTGAACTTGCCGTGGTTGCCCGCTTGTGCGTTGAGAATGGGAACGATGACCCCGTTCTAGTTGACTTCTGTTATCGTCTTTTGAGGGAGGTTTATAGAAATATATTAATTATTAAAATAGCTATGTAGTAAGTAAGAGAGTTAGTATTAAAGTAAGTTATTTCAACGAGTTTACTAGAAGAGGTATTTAAAAGCTAAAAGAGCTTTCTAACAGCTAATCACTAGCAATCACTATAAATAAGAATATTCTCCCACCCTGTCTCAGCTGCAAGGGGAAAGCTACAGTTAGCACAACTATCTCGTACTGCGTTGTAAGAGATGGCATCTCGCGCCCAAGAGAGTGTAGCCCCGTGAGCGTCCAAAGACCAACACTAGCGACACGCGACTGCCTCACCCTGAATAGCCGCTACAGTCATAGCACAGTTATCAGTACGAATGATGTTGAGCCATGTTCAACTCGTGTCAGTTGTGGTACCGACGACAGTGGATTTAGTTGGGATGCTTATAAGGGCATGCCAGGTCAATGCAGTCTGAGCCAAAGCGACAGTCGATAGTTTTACCGGGGTGCCTAAGCGGGCAACCGTCGTTTGTACAGGCGGAAGGCTTCGGGCAGGCTCTCACTGAATGCCAGAAGGTGCAGTCCATGTTGGTGCAACCGGCTGCGTATCGGTATTTGGGCAGCGAGCTCCGGCTCAAGCTGGAAGCAGAGCTTGAGGCATGTCGAACAGGGAGGCCAGGGTGTCTGAACAGACATTCGGACTTGGCACACTTGGCCCCAAACCGGCAGACTTGATTGGGATGTCGGAGGGTGCAATCGAGCTTGCTACAGGTGGCGCCATGGCTGCAGGAAGGTATGAGATGCACGAACGGGCAGTCCATCGAGGTGCATCCGGCCTGATAACGACAGTGAGGAACCGATTCTGGCGCGCTGACGGTCGAGCTGGCAGTGCCACCGGCGCCATCCCGATGGTCGGGGCAGGGTCTTGGGAGGATTTGGCCTTGGGACTCATAAAAGAAAAGAGACAGCTTGAACTCGTGGGGAGGGCCGGGGGCAGTGCAGACGTTCTTGGTCGACCGCTGAAGCTCGTGCCAGCATTTGTCGCACCAGCGGTACCCAGGGTACTCCTCCGAGGTCTTGGCTTTGGCCATGCGTACGATCTTGCTGCATAACTTGTTAGAGCAGCAGATCATCATGTTGGCGACTTCTACTTCGTCGGGCCAGATATTCCTGAATGTGAGGGTTTTCACCATGGTCCTTGTAACCCACTACAGCCATCCGAACGTCAGCCTTATTGAAGAAGGCAGCTTTGATGTCCTTCATAATGCTGATGACCTGGTTCTTTGCGGCATCGATGTAGGGGTGCATGGAATAGGTCGTGTCTATAAGGAAGAGAAGGTCGGTAGAGCAGGTGTTCTTGAAGATCCCGACTCTGGAAGGCCTGAACGCGGCTCCCTGGGCATGGCTGGCCTGGTTCCGAAGGCGGATCAACCGGGCTTCGGCTTCGAAGGCGGACACGGCAGCCTCGCCCTCTCGCTTCAGCCGCATCTCGACCCGCCGCCTGTTGCTGGACTCCATCTCTGCCACACGACGTCGCTCGACTGGGTGGATAGAAGACGCCAAGGCCAAAGCTAGGTTTGGCTGGACAGGGAGGCCGCAGCTCCGGCCGGCGACAGGTCCCGGCGGGTGGCGGAGCCCGGATAGGGCTGGTCGCTCGACACGGAGTAAATGTCGAGAGACGGGCTGGACCGCTGTGCAAGAGCGGAAGGAGAGCGCTCGTCGAGCGAAGAGTGCAGCATCCTCTGGGCCATCGCGTGGATGTCCGCCGAGGAGGCCGTCGACCGAGAGATAGACTCGAGATTGGAGGCAAGCTGGCGGGACGCGGCCTGCGAGCCGGCCGACGAGCGCGACATTTCTCGAACAAGAGCTTGCCTGTCCCCCGGGGACAGGCTCGACCGAGAGATCGACTTAGAGCCGTGAGCGGGCTAGCGGGAGCCCATCGTGAAGTTGCTGGTTAGTAGTAATGTTGGTGAAGGAGACGAACGGGATGGATTGAGACGCGGGAATTTTTGGACTTCTTACCGAAGCCGCGCCCACAGGCTCGATTTTAAAGAAAAAAGGGTTTGAAATCATTCAGTGATCAGGCTCTTGGCTTTCAAGCCACGGCGGCACGTAAGGTCAACAGTGAACAGCTGAACCTCAGGGCCCAGCTCATCAGCCTTATCCAGACTCTGGAGATATTGGAAACCGAGGTTGTAACGAGAAATCAAGTCGTCTACAGTCTGAAACTTTCCACATTTGGCTCTCCAGAAATTTGCCTTGATGTCGCTCTTTGGCTTCATAGCGATGGCCCTGATTTCCGCAGCAGCTTGCAGTGCGGCGAGCTTGCCGCCCTTCTTGTTGCCTGGTCCTTTGCTTCGTTGTGAAGACTCATCAGCCGGCTTTTGTTGTTTGGCCGGCTTGAGAGCGCGCGGCTTCAAATTCTGGCTAAGGGAGCCAGCAACAATAATCTGGGGCTCCAGAATCTTACCAGAGCTATTGGTTAGACTGGCAGCATAGACTTGAACCTCCTTTTGGAGATTTTGACTGTGGGTGAGGGCATGTTTCTTTGCTTCTCGGTCCGCTTGGACAGGCAATCCTTGACTGGCCGGGGCCTTTGCCTGACCGCGCCAGCATGAGAGTTCTTTGAAGATTTGCGTTTGACCGGGGGTGAGGGCTTCAGGTTCATGATCAAGTTTGGGACAAATGGGATCAAGATGTCTTTCGAATACTGTGTTCTTGAATGAAAGGATAGCGCCATCATTTGACGGGGTGGCTAATGTAGATGGTTCGCGCTTAGTAGGAACGAGCGACTCGGCCTTGGTGCTCATCGAAACACCGCAGATACGAGTGAGCGCGGCACATAGGGAGTCAAACTTCCTCTTGATGCTATCTTCAATCAGAAGAGCTGAGCGAAAGTCATGGTCGGCCATGATTTTAGCGAGTAATCGCCCGTCAACGAAATCAGCGAGGTTGCATGAGACGGCTGAGGCTTTGAACTGGCTGATATATGCCGAGCTCGAGAGAACCGAAAGCGCTGACTGCGTGAATGCGGAAACAGTCTGCTTATAGCCGTCCGGAGTGCTGATGATAGGCAAGTAGCGGTGCCCAAGGGGAAGAACAAACAACGCCGCGGTGTGAAGCAGCATTAGAGCAGCATTGTCTTCGGAGATCTCTCTGGTTGTCAACAAGTCTTGGAGAGCCAGGAGGGTAACCAGATCAGCCTTATGAAAATTATTGAGCCCTTTGACGGCTTGGAAATGGGCAGACGACGGGCATGGCAAGCCCGCGGCTTCGAGGGGTTAGACTATAGCTTCGGGCAACTTCTTCAGCTCAGCATGTTCGTAAATGTTGGTCAATATCTAGGAGACATTAACAACAAGCGGAGATGAGTGACTCCGGGATACCATACTTTGCTGCCAAGGAATTACACCTCGTTGATAAGGGCAACATTGTACTAGTTGGTGAGGAACCAGGCAATCATAACCCGGAGCCAAAACCTACTTCTGGCCGTGCGAGGTGGAGCTATGGTGCTTGTTCCCGCAGTCTCTTCTGCTTTGTGAAAAGCTTCAAGCATGCTGTCTAGCTCCTCCAGTTCCGAAAAAGGTCCGTCTCCGAGCTGAAGCTGCCTTGTGACTGCGCCATCATGAATGATAACAAAGTAAGCATCCGAGGCCTCAAGAAACCTTCGGAACTCGTTGCTGTGAAACGAATCAAATCGATGAAACTCAATCCCGCAATTGTGAGGTAAATTCGCTGACAGGTGATGCATGATGACTGCGCGAGCGAGGCGATACTTGGGTGCATTATCGTCGTGAGCAGCCGCAGGGATGCACAGCAACTCACTGTGCTTAAAGCAGACAACATGGAAGCGACACTTGCGCACAATGAGGTCACGTAGGAGCTTTTCAACGGCGTAGACGGCGTGGAGGAGTTGGAATCCGGCTAGGAGCTATATACTTGTCCCATTCAATCTACTTACTGCCAAAGTCAATATTGGGGTCGGAGAAGCAGTGAAGAAGTAGCGAGTCGAATTCGACGAGGAATAACTCGTTGCCGGCATAGTTGCCAAACAGGTCAATACGTTTCGATGGCAAGCTGCGGTACCAGGCGAGTACCATGCCAGCCTCGGAGAATGACTCCGGCACGGGCTGACTGGGATGAAGATTCGCTGACATGGGAAAGGTGAATGAAAGGCGGGCACTAAAGTGGCAATGAGTGGAGTAGATCTTCGGTTGAGATCTACTAGCGCCAGTCCCCTTTTCGAGTAGGGGCGGAGACGGTTTTAGTAACGTTTGGTCGTGCTTGGTGCCTGTCTTGAGGAATAGTGAGGGGAAGTATTCTAAGATGTTTTATGTAAAAGAAACTGCACTGCACACGTGAGGTTAGTCACATGATGACGCAGTCTGTCAGACTTCCAAAGAGTGACACCGTGATGTGCCGTCATAAACATCGGATGGTGTTCCTAGGGCTGTGAGCTATGCTACTCATATTGGCATAACTTAGGCACTTGACCAGGGGCATACTTACAATACGACTAGTACTTGGCCACGTCTACTTGCCGCAATGCTCGCACTTGTGACTGTTGGGATTCGAGCCATTACAACTTGCACATGTAACGGTGTAAGTAAGGTGGAGGACCGGAGTCTGGGGAGTGTCGTCCTGTTCGGCACCTGCGACCGAGTGCATAGTGTTGGAGACGCGAGAGACCATGTTTTTAGGACGAGGAGTTATTATTGAATCTACTAACGTACCTGGCCCAGTCTTCAGCCCCTACCTGCTCTTAATTACCAGACGAGCCGTAAGCAGTGGAATTGAAATGTTCAGCAAGGAGCCGAGCATATGCATCCATCCATCTGTCATTGACACGCTTCTGATGCCCTTTGTACTGGCTCAGGCCGCTAACAGCTCGCGCACCATTCGAGAGCATCAAGTTCCAGATTTTGCGCCCGGTTAAGCCAGCGCTTTCCTCTATTTCCCTGACCATGCTGCTGTACTCTTTGATCAAGGGCTCCGTCCTCTTGATACGTTCAATGGCCATCGGATGGTTTCGACATAGCCAGGCGGCTCCGGGTCCAGTCCCGCCAGCACGGGAAACTGAGCCGCAACCTCGTAGGGGGCAGCCATGATGCCGTCCAAATCGACGACCCCGATTATATGAAACTCTCCATCAACAAGAAGGTTGTGGGGCCCAAGGTCTCTGTTTGTGAGACAGAAAGGGGCTGCAGTAGCGTTACTGGAATTGCTGTCGCTGTCAACATCGCCGTAGCGCTTCATCAAGTCGGCGAAGATGACTGGGAGCATGAAGGATGCACTGGTAAGGACCTCGGGCGCCGCGTTGTTGACGCACACTCGAAGCGAGTGTTCTGCCACGTCGGCAAAGTAGTCCGACGAGTGTGACCAAGGGCCTTTATCCGTCTCGATATCCGGGCCAACAAAGAAGTCCTCTGTGGCTGGGTCTTGATACAGGCTTCCGATTTGGTCGAATGTGAAGGTCGCAAGGACGGCTTGAATCCCGGCCATCTCCCGCCTGAAGCTCCGGTCTTGTTCTGGAGTGCCGTAGAGGCCAAGGGCACAGTCTTTGGCCAGCCGCATCTCGGACGCCACGTTTCCGTGGATGTAATCCATCAAGATGTATGGAGCGCCCACCTTGTTGTCCCGCTCGGTGTTATAGACGTGAACCATGGGTACAGGAATGTCGGTCTTGGCCCTGACGTCGACGTGGATTTAGATGCTATGCAAGCGATAGTCATGAACGGGTACGACACTTACTTGAGAAACTTCATGCCCGCCACCTCCACTTGCATGATTCTCGCATCGCTCGCAGCCTCTCTGTCATCAGGCAGGTCGGAGACGGGTGGCATTCTGAGCCTGGCGATCCAGCTGACTTGGTCGTCGAAAACGATGCGGCGTACCATGTTGGAGTGGCCAACAGAGAATTCATCACTGACTTTGCATGGAATGCCGTGGCGAATATGCGACGAAATGGAGAGGAGAGCGTCCCATTTGACGGCAGCGACAAAAGCCGAGGCTCTTTGATGGAATGCATCTTCCGACTGAGTGGCGTCGGCTCCGATCCAAGATTCGGACCCCAAAGCGATGGCGGCTCCAGCGAGATCCATGACTGCCTCAGACAGGACGTATATAACTTCACAGCTATTATAAAACTAGGAATTAATATTATAAACATAACTAGATAGAGACTAGAGCCCGTTTCGAGTCGCAAAAAGAAGGTTGAGTCCTTAGAGCAGTGACTAGTCTAAAAGCTGGGACGGGCCTGTTCCCGGCGTTTATACTTGAGTAGAAGGCAACCCGCTACATTATGCTAATTTCTGTAGCTCCCAGTTCACATCTGCCAGAAAAGTATGCCTGTTCCAGGGTGTAATACAGCCGTCCCAGTATGGATCACCGTCTCCGTGATTAGTCTGTTCCTCTTCTTTATTAACTCGAACGGCGTTGTTGATCCCAGAAATTCGACGCCGCTTCCTTCGATCATGCTCTTCTGTTTGGTCTAATACATGCCCCTTTCGCCGCATCTGAGGTGGAATAGACTGGTGCCCGAATGAACTCGAGGCAGACGAGCCATCGACGGTCAGTGGCTCTGCGGACTGCTCCAGATCAACAGGTTCATCTGGCCTCGGCCGTGGCTGCTTTGACGGGTCCCCAGCAGCCCTTTGCAGTGGGACATTACCCGGGCTCGTGGCACCGGAGATGATGGGAATATGAGATCCAGAGTCAAATGGGGAGATGTCTCCCGAGGCTGCGGACCTTGATACCGTCTCAGAAGCCAGGACTTCCGACAAAGGCATTTTCGCAGCCATGTTCTCGATGCAGCACATTTCGTAGTGATGACACAATGCTCTTCGATCAACGTTCCAAGAAAGATGGGCGATAGAGCCGTGATAATCTAAGAGAACATCATATGGCATAAAGACACGTATCCGTAGAGTATCCGGGTTAATAGAAAAGAGTCTGGCGTCGAAGAGCTCGTGGAGATGGCTCAGTAACAGAATGCCATTCCCCAGTGACCAGGTACAATCCCAGGCCTGACGCAACCGCCGCGGGCTTAGTCTGCTTCCCGGCAGAGAGGTCGGAGTTGGGTAGACATGATAATGCTGTTGAGGCACAATGTGACATGCTTGCACAGCTGGCCCAACGGATGGATTGAAATACCACGATCGACCTTTGCCTGTTACTGCGCAGGTCGTGTTGGCAGCGAGACATGATGTGCGGAAGGCCGCCATGGTTTGGCGAGCCTGTTCCAGTGGAACATCAAGTGAAGGCGGAGCAATCAAGCCCGCAACGTCCTCTACTTCGTTATTTGATCGCGAGTCCCTAGTGGGAGATATCGAGCCGGAAGCGGAACGTTTTGGGGGCGATTGCGAGGCTCGAGCGGGACGTATCGTTTTACGGTACGGTAACCGAGCAAACTGAGGGTTTCTAGAGGCTTTGTTCGGAGGAAGATATCGTTCGTCGCGACGGAGGGAGGGATAGGGTATATGGGTTGCACATCCGGCTGAAAAATTGTTGTTAGCCATTGGTATGATTATGGAAAAGGCAATGGACCATACCTCGTAGATGCGCTGTCAATGGTTCTTCGGGAGAAATACTGCACTCAATGTGTCTAACAACGTGCAAGCACAATGGCGGTGGTCTTGAAAGAGCAGATGATGGATCCCCAGCCGGTGTTGAGATAGTTGTGTCGAGATCCTGGCCGTAGATCATTTGGGGAGGACAAGCAGTGGCCACAGTTGATCTATCACCGAGCGGCTGCAAACTGCCGCCAGGAGAACAAACATATCCAAGCGCAGAGTCTGCCCAAGGGTCGTTGCTTCGGTTATCGGCATCGTCTCCGGCAAGGCTTGGGATCTCGAAGCAAAGGCGCAATTCGTTGATGACGTCGCGATAGGTCAAGTTGTTGCTGCCTGGCGGATGGAAGAGGCCAGCGAATGGATCTCCATCAGGGCCGCAGAGGAGATGAATGTTCCATCCGAGGGTGCGAAATTGGGGCGTAATAGCAGCGCTGGACATGGTTGCGTTTGGCTACACTCACCTGATGCGGTTCAAGATGCTTTGAAGATGTTTTCCCACGATTGGTCCAGTTGTTGCTGCGATAAGGAATAGTAGGTCACGTGCTGATAACGAGTTGGCGTGGCAATGGTTAAATCGAAATGTAGCCTTCAGAGAGAAGATATCCGGTAGAAGCGAATGTCCAGCGGTAAAGTAGCGTCCGGAGATGTACTGCACTAGCAGCTTTATGTCGGAGCTGGCGAGAGATGTGAGCCTGGACTGACAATTAAGATTAAGATGGTAAAACTCTGTGGATGCTATTTATAACCGCCTGGCCTCAACCAGGGTTGCCAGAAAAACTACTAGTATTAGTACTACTAACTAATAAACTAGTAGTTTAGTTAGTTAGTTAGTAGAAAATTTTTAACTAGCTCACTTTTTAGTTAGTTAATTAAAAAAATTTTTAACTACTAGTTAGTTAGTTGTTAAATTAACTAGTAGTTAATTAGTTAGTTAGTAGAAAATTTTAAACTAGCTCACTTTTTAGTTAGTTAATTAAAAAAAATTTTAACTACAAGTTAGTAAGTTAATTTTTAACTACTAGTTAGTAGTTAGTTAGTAGTTAGTTAATAGTTAATTAGTTAAAATTAGTTAATTAGTTAATAAAAAATTTAAGTTAATAATATAAGTTAAATAATATTATTATCTTACTATTTTGTTATTTTTAGTTTATCTTATCTTATCTAATATTATCTTATCTTATCTTATCTGTTTATCTTAGTAGTTTTTTCTTATCTTTTTTTTAACTTATCTTATAGTAAAACTTTAATAATTAATAATTAAATAAGAAATTATTATAAAATTATTAGCTCTTAAATATTAAATACTATATAAAGGTAGTATTTTCTTAATAATATTTTTATTATTATAGCTTATATATTAACTATAATAGTCTTAATATTATCTTTTGTTAAAAAGAGTAGTAAAATTAAGTAAAAAGTTAAAAAGCCTTTTTAGTAAAAGTATATTTATAAAAATTAAATTAAATATAATAGAACTTATTTAAGTATATTATAATTGTTTAGTATAGTAAGATCTAATATTAATTTAATATAGATTTTTTTTAAATTAATTATAAAACTTTAAAGTATCTAAAAATAGATATTTATAAATAATTTATTACTATTTATAGCTTCTTATCTTATTTTTAGCTTAATAAGATAAAATAAAATCTAAAAAGAAAATATATACTTTAAGAAGAGATTTAAAAAAAAAAGAAAGTATAAGTACTAGTTCTAATCTAGTTAGATTATAGTATTAAGCTTAAATAAGATATAATTTATATTAATTTCTATTAATAAGATTTATTACTATAAATATTTATAAAATATGTTAAAAATAGCTGTTATTTTAAAGAATATTTAAAGTATTATATTTAATTTTTAACTATTTATTTAACTCTTAGTTAAGTATATTAAGTTTATATTCTTATATTATTCTTATAATATTTATTTATTTATCTAATAAATAATACTAAACTATTATATTATTCTTATAATATAAACTATTTAAATATAATTATTATATATTTATTACTTACTAGCTAGTTAGTAGTTAGTTAGTAGTTAGTTAGTAGTTAATAGTTTAGTTAGTAGTTTTTTTTTAACTAGCTTACTTTTTAGTTAGTTAAATTAAATTTTAATTAGTTAGTAGTTAGTTAGTTAAGATTTTTTCTATTAGTTAGTTAGTTAGTTACTAAATTAACTAGTAGTTAGTTAGTTAGTAGTTTGAAAATTAACTAGCTCATTTTAACTAGTAGTTAATTAACTAGTAGTAATTTAAACTAGCTTACTAACTAGCTCACTAGTTACTAATTTGCAACCCTGGCCTCAACCTAGGCTGTGATAATAAATACTCTTACTTAACTTCTTACAACGCTCTCTGCTAGGTTGATTTTCAAGATGACCTTGACAGTTATAGGACTCGCTAGTGGGCGAAGTTTAATAAGGCGACCTGGTGGCAGTAACTGCGGGTCACTTCTTCTGATTGGGAAGTAAGGCAAATTGAGAGATTCAAGCTTACTATTCCGGAACGAGGCGGGATCGGGATGGGGAATATCGCGCTTCCGGGGCGGTGCCAGACTCCCCTTAGGCCAGCGTCGGTGTCGATGCCTGCGGCGGCAATTTGGGTGGCAGTTGCGTCCGCGTAGACGTCGCCCATGCTCCCGAGCAGTCGATAGACCTTTGGTAGTGCTAAGGCGCTCGACGTTATCCTTCAGTTTGAGGAGGATCGGGTTCTTGTCCGAAGAGTCGTATCTGTACAGGATGGTGGGTATTGCTCTCCAGACGCACAACAGCGCGACGTAGTCGCATCGACTCGTCTTTTGCACCAAGCACTCGTTTTCCACGTTAATAAGGCGGAATCCGGACCACCGGAAGAGAATGTTGTCCACGGCTAGGAATGGCCGAGGGTGGGATGTTCAACTCGACCACTGGCCCTGACTGTTGACGGGCGCCGGCTTTGTATGAATAGCTCCGGGGGTTTGCCAAAGGCGCTGGATAGTTTCTGTGTTCTTCAGTCATGCCACCGAACGACCGAAGCGGTCTGTAAGGTTTGTTGTGAACACTAATACTCCCGATCATGGAAGTAAAGCACCTAACGGTAATCCAATCCCTTTGGAGACTAAAGACTACGGCGAGTGCTACCCACAAGGAGCCTCTCGGGGACCAGATCCGTGATAAAATGATCAAATCCCACGACGGTCGACGTCTTGACTTCTTGCCCAGGGATGAATTGGAAAAACTCCTCAGCGTGGGAAGAATTACCCAGAAGCTTGCAAGGATTGGGTGCATCTCACTGAAGCAAAGGGCGGAAGCCACTGAAGATCATCTTACCTAGATGGAGAGCTCGGCCTTGCGGACTTTAGATGAACTCGACAGAAGAACAGATATCTTCACAATTCTCGTTGTCATGGGAAAGCTTGAAGCGATCGTTGACTTCATCAAGGAGGGTATCGATGACAGCCACCTCCCTTTCGAACACACACGAGAAGCTGCTGTCCCTGATCGAAGAGCCCACCATATTGGGATGTTGCGATAAGGACCATCCTACCGTACCTCGAAAGCAATTCGGTTGGGAGAAGGTTTGGCGCCGCTTCGAAAGCAAACATACAATGGAGTCACCATGATGGTCCCGAGGTACTAAGGCTTAGCCCAGCCCCTGACGGTGTGAGCTAACAAAAGCTAACGTTTCACTTTGAAAGACTCAATTATATGCCGTGAAGAAATTGGATGACTCAAATGAGAAGGCAGTCTTAGATGAGGTTTCAAGCCTCAGTCGATTCAGCGGGAAGGGCAAGGACCATCCATCCCCACCTATTTCAGCTTCTCTAGACTTTCTCGCGTGGTCCACACTACCACCTTGTCTTCTCTTGCGCTGATGGTAATCTGATGGACCTCTGGGCAAAACACAGTCAATCTCTTGCGAAGGGACGCGATCCTAAAGTGGCACTTTGGTTTGCGAGACAGTGTCTCGAGATTGTTAAAGGCCTCCACACGGTATCTTGAAGGGTGGTAAGAAGTAGATCAGTTCTCCAAGTCAAGAGAGACAAAAGACGACGACAACACAACTGCCCACCAATCAAAGAAGTCAAGTTCGTCAAGTTCGTCTCGATTGATGGCAAGGATGGGACGCAGGGCACAGGCGCACAGGCGCATAGGCAAAGAAATCCATCGCCCAGGTAAGCATCTCGCTGCGCGGTCTTGTTATATACCTCTTGGATGAACATTCATAAACCTGCAGGAGTCTCAGGGACTTTCAGAGCAATTCGAAAGCTTATCCACGAACAAGGCAGTTTCAGTACAGCTAGACACAGACCGGACCAGCACCAAGGACAGCTCACCTACCGCTGGAGCTGTCAAATCTAGCCCAGGACAGTCTTGACGGCCCACACCAAGGGAACCAATTCAACGCAAGAGCATCTCAAAGATGGTGATCAAGATGGAGACAGCAAGCATGGGGACGCCAACAGCCAAAGGCCTCAACTAGAGAAGGCATCTGGAGACACAGCCCGCCAGAGCTGTGATGGGCAGCTTTGCTCTGGGGAAAATGAGCGGTAGAGCAAGCATATGCCCAAGGGATGTGGTCAGAGTGAAATAACTAGGTTTGAACTTTAAGTCTCTTGTCGAAGCTGGGCGGTGCTAGCATGATTAGTGCCGAATTCATGTCTCGTCCGTATCAATTTTCCGAGGGTTCGCGTCTTATCTTAGTTGCTGACACGTAATATCCCGGGCCTAAGGAAAGCCCTTTACCCCTGCCGTCAGCTTCCTGCGCGTCTAGACGGCCCCGCAACTTGTGAGGCCCAACAAATCTGAAGACAAGGCAGTCAGTCAATAGTCCAATTCCCGAGGTCGGACAGAGTCTTTCCTAGTTCCGCCGGCAATTACACCTTGTCAAATATGCACCAAGAAGCCGTTCGTCACAGTCCCGGTGCATGTTGCCAACTTATGTACAGCATTTTTCGTACAATTGATCTATGAATCAGCATCAACAAACCCGAACATCCCGAAGGATTCAGCTCCCAGTCATCCTCACCGCCGTGCCTCACACCACACGGCACACGCAGTCAAGGATTACTACTCCGTACATGTATATTATCTCCGTGACTCTGTCGACTGATTCTCCTGTGAGAAACCGCGCGCCACGACATCCCTAACAAATATAATTCCGCATTTCGTACGACATGTCGCAAGACGATAACTTCAAGGTCATCATCGCTGGAGGAGGCGTTGCTGGCCTTACCCTAGCGATCCTGCTCGAAAATTTCAGCATTGACTACGTGCTTCTGGAGGCTCACGATGACATATCGCCTCCCGTTGGCGCCAGTATCGGCCTGATGCCCAACGGGCTGCTCATCCTGGACCAGATTGGCTGCTACGACGCTGTGAGGGTGGTAGCGCAAGCAGGAGAATTTGACAACCTCCACATTCGTGCCAAGGATGGCAAGTCTATGAAGTGCACGGAACATATGTTTAGCCATATGGAGAAGCGGTAAGTGAGACGCAAAAGTGCGGGTGCGAAGTCATGATACTGACTCAGCTCAGACATGGATATCCCATGGTCTTTTTCGATCGACAATGGTTGTTGCAGGTCTTGTATAGCCGAATCCAGCACAAAGATCGAGTCCATCTTCAAAATCCGGTTGAACGGATTGATTACAGAGGCTCTGGTGTCCAGGTTACGACTCTAAATGGCCAGGTCTATCGCGGGACCATCGTTATTGGAGCTGATGGCATCCATAGTGTCGTGAGAAAGGAGATGTCTCGCATCGCCAGAGAAACCAAGCCAGGCTACTTTCCCGCTAGGGAGGAAGACCGCGTCCCTTGCTACTACCAATGTAGTTTCGGCATTGCGCACAAGGTAGTCAATTGGCCAGAAAAGGAGCAGTCTTTCACAACGGGAGATCAAAAGGCGTTCCTCGTCACTTCCGGACCAGACGAACGAGTTTATTGGTTCCTGTTTGTCAAATTGCCGGAGACAAAGTACGGTCAGGATATACCGAAGTACACAAAAGAAGACGAATCGCTGTTCGTAAAGCAACACCAAGCACTGCCCATCACGGAGAACCTTACCTTCGGCCAGCTCTATCACAAACGCGTAACCTCAGCCCTCACACCACTCCATGAAGTGGTTTTTAAGAAGTGGTTTTACAACCGCATGCTGCTCATTGGAGATTCAGCGCACAAGGTTAAAACAAAGTTTCACACAGGACGATCCACCGCTGACGATGTTCAAGCCAAATCCAATCGGCGGTATGGGAGCCAACGGCGCTTTGGAATCGGTTGCCGAGTTCATGAACGCACTGCTGGAGAAGAGAGATGAGAGACAGGAGGGTCTCAGTGGCTTGTCCACCGAGGATATCAACGGCATCTGCGACAAGATGCAGAGCACGCGTCACGAGCGAGCCAAGTTCACCGTCTCTTCGTCGAACAAGATGCAGGCCATCTTAGCATTCGAGAAGCCTATAGTCTCCAACATCGTGTGGCGAGCGTTGGGACCATTAGCTGGGGATGACAGTCCTTTGCGAGTATTGAGCGCACGTATTGTCGGCGGTTCTCGTGTCAAAAAGCTTGCCATTCCCTCTCGATCCCGGGCGATCCCGTTCATTCACGAACTCCCCGCACAACCCTTCCAAGGAGCTCGAGCAAAGACCATCACATGGTTTTATACTGTCGTGATGGGTCTCCTGCTTTGGATGTCACTTGGCTCCCCACAACCCAATACTGCCATTAAGATGCCTGACACTCCTGCGTCTTCCACCACCGAGAGTCACATTCCTTGGTTTGACTCGGCGTCTACCCTGCCACAAATCTATCTTCTGTCCCAGTCAGTCTCGCCATTGCTGATATACGCAATCGAGGGAAGTAGAGTTGGTAGCAAAGGATTGCCATTTATTTTGTCTCAGGTTTTCATGGTCGGCCTACAGCATCTAGGCATTTGCCGAGCAGTCCCCTTGGTTGCACTGCTGAGTGCTTCCCTGGCCTTCGATGCGCCTGCGGGCCGCTTCGTCCAGCCAGAAGTTGGCAAATCCTTGGTCCCGGCGTTGGCTCTGGGCTACATCTTCCCGACCATTCTGATGCTTGCTCCTTTGGCAGACAGAAATGACTGGAAGGAGTGGGCAAGCCTGGAGCCTTTACTGTTTCCCACTTTGATGGCTATACTGCCTCCTGCTATAAAACTATGGCAGCGGAAGAAGAATGCAGATCTTACGCCGTATCTCAATCGTTACACGGCCTTGGATGTTCCTGTTTTGCAGTTCGTATATGGATTTGCATTTGCCATCCAAGCTACCGCGCACTTGGCTGCACTGTGGCATGCCGACATCTACTCTGAGATATATTTCGGGGTACCTTCAGGACTATTTGTCCCCAAAGGAAATGATCAAGCTCAGTGGGGATCTTTGTCTCTGATCACAAGCAATGTGGCACTGACTGCCCTGGCCATTGCGACCCATAACCTCTATTCTGTCTGGGAGCTGCGCCGCGCGGGATACATAACCACATCCGACACATTTAGAGCTTTCTTCTCCGTCATCGTTGGTCAGGTCGTAGCCGGCCCAGGTGCTACTTGGTCTGGGCTTTGGAGCTGGCGGGAGAGTGTCGTCTCTGCTGTTTCTATCTGACATTACCACTCTGAATCGGCACTTCATATCATTTTCTTGTCTCCAGTATCTGTCGTGCCGGGAGGAAGCGGCACAGACAGCCCATTTTAATACTGCATGGTTGCTATTGGAACGTTGGAGGTCTACTTCTACCATTCCATTAATTTGAAGAATATAAGTCCTCGTGCAGTAGACTGTTTAAATAGGCGTAGTATCGGTACTCTACGGCGTATTTTAACTGGTGGTGGTGCTTCAAAATGAAGCGCTAAAGGTGCATTGCCAAGCTGTTGGCTGATATTGACAGGGCATGCGAATGAGTTGATGAGGCCCCCTACAGCTTACATAGCCGAGCAGTACCCGCCCTGTCATTTGCTGTTACGGTTAGCAGCCAGCTCGCTTACTGGTTATTTCGTAACCTAGCGCATGTGGCGCCTTGGCCATGATCTGACTTAGTTGTGATAAGCCTGGACAATGGATTTCGGAGTTTGCGGTATTTAAACACTAAAACTCTTGCAAATATCTTCAACTTCACGTTGGTTCAATATATCATCCCAGCCCATTGCCATGTCCAAGTCAGGTGTCAATACTACTGGCCACGAGGTTGGAGGATCGGATTCTATACTGATCGAGGATCTGATAAAATTCAGTCACAGGAGACCACCTAGACTTTACTGTCTCAACACTGGTACGTAATGATGCTAGGGCCCTGCCATCATCTCTACCATCATACATATTGTACTTTGTTGCTGATGTCATGTAAATCTAGCAAGTGGAGAGACTGCTCAAGGCGAATGGCTTAACCCGAGTGGAACACGCGACTTCCTAAAGGTACGCATTGATCCAACCAACGGTAATATCTTAAGATGCCTCGACGACTCTATCTACTGCCTTCCGCACTAACGCTGCTCATAGACCTTGCCCTCCAGAAACGCAGACAATACACACAACGCACGCTCGCTGGTTCTCATGTAATACTTCACCTCGGCTTATTCTGGAATAAGCACCTGGTTGCTGACATGCTCAAGCGCTGGGTTAGGTAATGGAACCCTGAAAGGCCTGAGTCTCGACAGGGAGCTTTTCGATGAGATTGTTAAGAAACTGCAACTCTCAGAGATATCGGAGAAAGCGGAACAAACAATTCAGTCTATCCATGGAGTCTTCGCTCGATTCATCGAGTATGAAAACAATGACGCAAAGTCTTTGCGTACGTATACAGACATCGTGGGCGTGAATTACGGCTTGAAGGCTGATCTGACGATGCTATTAGTGATTTTGTTTTCTACACCAAAGTCACCCATGCGGGAGATTTTCTGTGTAATTCGAATCTGCTTGGCTTCGTCTTTGACAACTTGCCTTCTGTTCGATGCAGAAGAAAAGAATCTCAATCGCGTTGTCAAAAAGCTTGATAACTCGTCCAAGCTCTTAAGGCGAAACCCTCTCGCCCTAATGGTGATGATTCTGTCGGAATGTGGCTTCACCTCAGAAACAGAACGGGGGCTGCTCGATGACTGCATCTTCCACGCCGAGCTGAAAACTCGGACATCGTCCTGGGAAGACGACGAAAAAAAGCAAGTCCGGTCGCCACCCGACTTTTACAGCGTGATAAGCGCTTTACACGTGGCTCAAAACACCTTGCTGTATGTAAACAACTCCATAGAGTTTGAGCTTCGTGCTTGGGAGTTCCTTCGACGGTTATTAGATGACAAGGACGCATTGCGACTAGGGCTCAAGGCTAGTATAAGTAGTGATCGGGAGTGGCAGACTACCCGAGATGATATTCAGTTTGAAATGGAGCTCACAAATAGCCGCAAGGCCCAAGTTGGGTGTCTTCGACAGCGAATTGAAGTTCAGATTGCCCTGGTACGCAGCGATCCTTACGTCTCGAGGAATAAACATTATTCCATGGGTCACTGATTACTTATAGATCAATAACCTGATCTCCCATCAGGAGACTTCCCAAACCAGCTTGATCGCAATCTTAGCCTTAGTTTTCGCTCCTGCCAGTCTTATTGCTGTGAGTCTCCCCCAATGCACGCACATGGAATTTAGCACAACTGTCAGCTAATTGTAACCTTCCTTCAGAGCATCTTCAGCGCCGGTATATTCTCCACCGGTGAAGGTTCTTGGATTCCCTACATTGCTTCTACTCTACCGACCACCGTAATCACTGTCGTTATTGGGCTCTTCTTTCTTGATCGACAAGTTGTTGTGCGAGCATGGTGGAAAATTCCTCGGAAAAACAGCAGGAAGAACGCGAAGACAAAGCGACAAAACTTATTGAGAAACCCCAGTATGGAATATCTCTTTGCTAATTGGTTCCATTTGTTCCTGTTTCCCTGTGTCGCAGTCACGCTATGGTCGTCATGGTGCAACATGCTTTACGTCGTTTTGACACGGCCGGACCTCGGATCTCATAGGACGTATCTGATAGCAGGCTTTGAATTCAATGTATTTATTTTAGCTGAATATGAAACTTCTGTCGAAGAAACTAAAATACCAGTGCACAATAAGACCTCCGTCTTGAAACCTCATTCTCTACGCCTACCCCTCGCATAATGTTGTGCCTCGTTTAAGTCTATAGCGACAGATTCGCAAACTCTTCATTAGTTTTGAACGCCCAAATTGTGGCTACCATGTCCTGATAACCAAGCAGTCGCCTGTCGAGACCCCCAGAGAACAACCCTTAATCCCTGGTGACCAAGGCCACTGTTCAACACATGGTTGACCCGATTGAGCATTGGATGTTGAGTTCTCGTCAATGAAGCGCCCTTGGGAGAACTATAAGAATTCAGGTGTTCCGGCCGCGTGCGACTTCAATAACACTTGGGTGCTTGGGAATAACTACGACGATGTTTGTGATCAGGCGGGCACTGGCTCCCCGTTTCCATAGCCGGCTGACGACGTGTCCTATTATGACATCGCATACTAATTTTTGCAACACGCACTCTATGAGGAAGTTCTAGTTGACAGTATAACTCACACGGGACTGCCCCTTGCTCCTTGAGATCTTCTTGACCTTGGCCTCGCCACACAAATCCGTCGTGTCGACATGCGTTCCTCCACAAGGATACACCTCCGCCCCAACAATATTCACCACTCGAAACTTCTCACCTGGCGGTGCCAGACTTCTATCGGGGATCAATCGCTCCAGGCCACGCTTTCGGAAATCCTCTTCGTCCCACCAGTCAATCTCAACGGGCATTTTTGCCGCAATGTATTCGTCAACTTTCTTCTGAATGGGCTCCTTCCACTTCCCTTCGATGAGACCCTGAAACTCGCACGACGCTGTGTCAGGGAAGTGAGACGCCTTCAGCTCATCGAATCCGTCAACTTCCTCCTCAAGGAGATGCCTCACCGCCGCGCCCAGGACATGACCTGCGGTGTGCAACCGGGAGTACAGGAGGCGCTTGTCGCTGTCGATTTCCTGTTCAACTGTTTCTCCGTCCTTGAACGGGAAGATCTCGCTCGACGGTGTGGTCGTAGAGGTGAAGCGTCCAAGGTGCAGCACTTGTCCATCGCGGACGGAATCCATGCGGACTGCCAGGACATTGAAAATCGCGCCGGACTGGTTCGTCATCTGGCCGACGTCAAATGGCTGGCCGCCTCCTTGCGGGTGGAATACTGTCTTCTCCGTGACGACAACATGGTCCCCGTCGCTGCCTTGCTTAAACAGTTGGCGGTTCACTTCTTCGAGGGCACTGAAGGGGCGGGTTGTGGCCACGACTGTTTGGAGCTTGTGAAGATTCGCGTTGTGCTGGAATGCCAGAAATGTGCGGAGCTTTGAGGACATTGTGGTTGATGAGTCTAATCTTGAGCTGCGGAGGAATGCTCTTGGGCGAGAGAAGTCGGAGACGGGCTGACTGGCTGTGTTTTTGACGGATCTTGATGCTGATATTCTGCCAGGGCGCAGATGACATGGAATTTGATGGAAGGGCGCTGCGGGGTTTCAATTCCCCCCACTTGGCGTTTGTTCATTGTCAGCGCAAGCTTGTTATGGGCATTGTTTTCATTATCATATATCTTAATCTGCGTACTTCATATTACAAATTTGCCAAGTTTCAACATGACCATTGAGGCTCTGCGTCAACCCTAGCCAGGATTGATTCCACAAAGGTGTTGAACCAATGTAGAAATGTCCGACTTAGAGCCAGTTACACCCCCTCTTCTTTTGTAGCTCAAAAGCAATTCCAGTTCCAAACTCCTTACTACGATCATTTAGTCTCAGTAAGGTCTTCGGCCAACGTAGTTTCCGGGTGGCGAGTAACGGGCAACCGTAAACCATGCGCCCTTCCCGTTGCTGGTAGTCGCGATGCCGACCTTGGTGGTAGTATTCCACATACATTGGGCTGAAGGGTCACTGGGGTTAGCAAAATGTTCCTATCAGTCTTGAAGCAAACAAGTTAGAGCCTACTGTAATGGCCGTAGTCAGAGAAGTTGCCCTTTGGAATGATCTCGTTATGGTAGTCCTTGATTTCGGCTAGCCTAGAAGCAACGCAGTCATTAGCTACCTATTGGCAATTTGCCCGTCATTATGCGATATCACGGACTTACCATCCTTCAGTTCCAAGGGCAATAGGCATCGAAATCTTGGCACTCGACCTGCGAAAACTATCAGCACGGAGAAACCCTTGTCTTTAACAGAACTGACCATGCATAAGCTAGATTCTCGCCCTGGTTAGGCCGCTCGCTGGAAGTTGAGTGTTCCAGCGTACCACTCTTGGCAAGCTTGTTTGCCCAGACCTTGGCATCCTTCTCCAGCGTGGTGTCCCACACAAGTGCCTTGACCTTCTTCTTGGCTCTGGCTTCGTTGTGCAACTTCAAGGCTTTGGTCTGCCCAGCTGATAAAGCCCTGGGGATCAATGGCTGAGAGCCCCGCTTCCCAATGCAGACATCTAGCCCGACAGATCGTTTCGTAGCAGAAACGACAAGTTCTGGCTTGCCATAGGCGACTATCGTGTCGAGCGGGATATCAATCTCGACGTCCCGGCTGTTGGCAGGGACTTGATGTCCCATGACAACGGACTGGATGCCGAAGAGGAGGAGCGATCGTCCGTAGACCGTTGATAGCAACATTATAAAGATAAAGGTGAATTGGTGTCAGTTCTTTGTGACGGGTGAGATTTCAGGAAAAGTTGAAGGGTTCGAAGAAATAGATGACTGCTTAAAAGGTCTCTGGTTTCATTTCAGTCGCATTGTCTCAAGCGGATTCCAAGTCTTCATATGCTTGTTCGGGAAACGTTAATTATGGGCCACTACCATATCCGCATACCTGAGAATGTCATCGCCACCCCACGATATCTTCTGACGGCGCATCGCCATACATACTTTAACTAAGCGCGGAAGTAGAATGCTCCGCGCGATAGATCCAGGGTTCATTCTGGTATCATTGACATCATTTGAGGTCCAATCGTGGATATGGTGTTGACGTCAATCGAGCGCGACGTTGCAGCCTATGAACTTCTAATCTGCATCAGAAGAAAATTTGACTAATCGTGAAAGTGGTATGGATGCTAAACTGGCGGATGTAATTTGTCCGTTCATCTTCATGGTGAAAATTCATCTTCTGATCCAGTTTAATTAGATTAAGCCACCGCCTGGAACAGGAGCGGACCGTCGCGATTTGCCACAATGCCAGGACTTCTTGTATGAATAGCTGGTAGCTTGATTCCAGCTACCCGGTACCAGCAGTACATCCTCCCCCCATGGACACGATACAGATAAGTTGTTACGTAGTTTGTCCAAGCAAGCTAGGCATTGTCCACTGCATCCGGACAATATTCTATGTGAAACCGCTCAGGTCTTTCAAATAAAAAGGTCTCAGACTCTGAAAGCAGCACTTACGGACAACGGAGCTAGATGAAACCCGTCTTAGTTCCAATCTGAGACATTCTTAAAGGCTGTACACGCGTCGTACGTAGGCTTTGTCGTCGCCACAATGACGATGAATGTGCATCTTGTCGTTTGTCTCGGCACCGTTAAAAGTCAGTTGATGCTCGATCCTAAACGAAAATCATATCCTGATCAGACATGGGTGAAGATTGCAGCGGCAACGTTTATTTCCCGACGGCTGTCCATTGTTCTGGGCGAGCTAGTCTAACCCGCTCAAGGCTTGGAGGGTCGTAGCATTCCAAGACGCCACAAGTCGATTTAAGCTGATCGCAATAGGCTAGAGTTATATGGAGAGTTGTCAAGTGACAATGTCAAGAACGCTCGATGACAACGTCAAAACGTCAGAGCGCTGAGACAGTGGTAAGGGTCCGTCAGGTTCATTCCATCGCACACCACCAACGGCATTGACGAAAGCGGATGCCTTACCCAAGTTGAGCACCCACCCTCGCCGTTCTGGAATAGTCCGGTAGGATTCAATGTCATCCTGCAGTTCAATGACAGTTTGTCCAGACTACTAGTCCGAGTGCAGAAGATCTAGACGAGCAGGAACGAGAGTCAAACCTAGAATACAACAAAGATGAAGGTAACCACAATAGGAAGCATGTCCGGGGCCCCGGAAGTTGACACCCTTTCTCCCAGAGGGCGTGACATAATTACAGAGATGCCTCTGTCTCCGGAGCAAGGGAGGCTCGCAGCAAAGGACAGGGAATATCGCGTAATCATTCAAGGACGTTGACTGCTGTAGGGACACAGAGTTTGCTTCTCGCACCCCTACGGCATGAAGTAACCCGGGATGAAATGAAATCTGCGAAGTGCCAACAAGCTGTCGTCGCTAGCCACCTCACGAAGATAAGGTGCTGACGCGGATGGGGTTTGGATATTCTCGGATCTCTTAGGCTAGATTGCCAGTTACTCCCAATAAGGCTAATCAAACAAAGGAATAGCACCGTGTTATCCATAATTTGTCTTTGGCCTTAATCCAAAAGGATCCGCCAAATCCACCATTGTCTGCCAGAGCCTTGCCTCATCGCGATTAGCAAATTTGCATTCGCCACGCTCACCATCATTTCCTGCTGTGCAACCTAGGAAAGGTCTTATTGCCGGCTCACATATGGTTCCTTCCGGTGGCAAATGGCCTGTTTGGAAGTACTCCCTTATTCTCTTTGCTGTGCACAGCGACGGAGTCGAGTGAGAACAGTGTCCCTGGGAGTTTTGCTGTAGCACCACGCTTCCTGGGAACAACGTCGCGACTCGACGAGCATTCCGTAGTGGGGTCACCGTGTCGTGGGTGTTTCCAACCATCAGTAATGGATGAGACGTGTTTGGCCACTCTTGTTTCTCAAACGTCAGACCGAGGTTCCACGCCGGCTGAGCGGTATATCCTAGACAAGCTAATTTGTTACGCGCCCAGCTAGGGCTGATCCATCGACTCTGCGACTCTGCCACGGCGAGATACTTGTTGAAGCTCTCGCGAGTCAATTCCATCTTGTTCCCGCTGTCCATGCACGAAATAGCCTGAAAAGATCCGAAGCCAGAGACGTACGGGACTGGATCGTCAGGGGACGAACCTTTCGGCTGACATCCAGCCTTGTTGAGTGTTGCTTGTTTCGTAGCGACTATCCTCACAAGGGCTGGAGACGACGTGTTCCTACTCTCAAGCTCGACAAGTAGGTGGAAGAAGTCCTCTGCCACGGCAAAGGGGAAGTACATAGACGACAGCAGCGCGAGATGCGCATCGCCGTAGGTGACGAATGCTGGACTTGGACCACGGCCGCTTAAGTGGGAGGCAGCCATCGCGATGGGACTCGCTTTTAGAGAAAGTAGGATTGATGTAAAACGAGCTTCCACGTCAGAGGGTGAAGAGCCAGTATAGAGAGGGCACTTAAGGGGACCGGCGTGGAAGCAGTACTCGCAGAACTTGGAGATGATCTTGTCGGAGTCTTGCAGTTGGGTGAGCCAACTCCCTGCGTAGTGGTCTGCTGGGTCGACGACGCCATCAAGAACCAGTCGTCTAACTCGATCAGGGTGCATAGCTGCGAATGTCGCCCCGATGAGTGTCCCGTAGCTCATACCCCAGTACTGAATCATTTCATGACCGGCATGATAGGCGGTCCGCTTTAGAATCTCGGTTCTGCTCTCTTCGGCCAAGTCTTCAACACCAAACAAGAGGCCAGCTGCTTCCTCGGCTCTCCATTCTCCGTGTTTCTCGACAATCTGCAGCATGTCTTCGATGGTTTGGGCCGTGTTCAAATGCTCAAGAATGCCCGTCTCATCTTCGCCGTAGGAACAACTGGCCCCGAGGGCGGCTGCTCTCGCCCATTCCATGCCGGTGATACTCTCGCTATGCCATAGTAGTCCGTAGTCAGGCAAGCCAAGCAGCCAAGCTCGCTGATCAAAAGAGTCTGCGAAACACTGTAGATGAGGCGTAGTGTTATTGACGCCTCGCGGATCGAACGAGAGGACATCAAAGTACTTGCCACTGTGAGGGTTCGGCTTGTCTGTATCGAGGGACGCGGGGCTGTCAAGTATGCCCTGTACATTCTTCCCGTCTGTCAGAACCTGGTAGATGCCCGACTCGCCCGGGCCACCGGGGTTCAGTACAACGGGCCCTCCATATCGTGGATCTGTGATAGGGACTTTTGCTGGCAACTTGATGATAGCGATCGCTGCACGAGGGCCGCTCTCCTGCTCGATGGTTGAGCTATTCCAATTCAGCGGCACTGAGAGGCGTGCACATTGGAACGAGGAGAAGCATGGCACATAATGGAGAGATGTTCGCGGCGTGATATCCTCCCAGCGAAACTCGTCCCCCTTTTGAGGTCCAAATTGCCACGGAGAGCTGGGTTGTATGCTGCGAGGATACGAAAACGAGGCAATTATCCACAATGAGATGCAAATGAACGATATATGAATGGATCGTTTCGTTTTGACCCTGCTCAACAAGGAACCCGATGTAGCAGTCCGATGAAGATGACTCGGGGACGGAGGAGAGAGCCGAAGCTTTGCCATGATCTTGTGAGCGTGGTACAAGCGTAGTGTCGTACTTAGCACAGAGGCCCGAAACGAAGGTTCGGTAGCACTGCGAGGTGAGGCTGGTGCTTTGAGAGGGGGAGCCGGAGGGTGGAGTACAGGAAGCTAGCTGCGTGGCACCGATATCTCCGATGTTCCGAAGCAGGGGGGTTCTGTCTCATTCCTGCATGTCACTGCGGCCGAGCAATCAGGTGGAGGTGGATTCAGTATTAAAGCGGAACGAATCTACGGAGATGGATCGGACGCGGAGATTCCAGCTACGGGATGAAGTTCGAAGACTCACACTTAGACTCCAAGGTGCTATAACTCATCTATCCTTCTAGGTTAAAAGTTTCCACACTACAAAGATCCAATTGTTAGTATTTAAAAGAACGCCGAAGTCTAAAGTGCAGCATAGTGCTGGCGTCGTGATGAGCCTATAGCTTCCCTAAGTTTTATAACTTGCAGATGTAACTTTCTAGTATATGCAGCGCAGCCGAATCATCTTAGTTTCTTTCACAGCGCAATCTTCGGTACCAGGTATGTCTTGTAGCAAGGTTGTCATCACGGCTGCAGCAATGTCCAGCTTCACAACTTCAAATCCACCCGCCAGTGGTTCGCAGCCGGTGAAGTCACAGCCGGAGTGAACTTCGGGACAGTTTAGGCACGTTCGGATAAAGCTTGGTAATAAATTGGTACGCAGATAAGCCCAAATGAGTGAATCTTCGTATCTTGGAGAAACGGGATTTGCAAACGGAGCCGACTTTGCAGGGTAGTCTCTGTTGCGACTGACACCAACAATCGCAGGTGGCTAGCTGCGTCACGACAATCTCACCGGCGATCGGCCTGTATCTATCGATAGTATACACAAGCGAGACGTCTGTAGCTTGCGTATTGGAAAAGTTGACTACTCTCATCTTAGCATTTAATACCACACACAGATTTCCATTTGGGGCTACTTCAAGATGACCGCGCAGTTCACCCAGATGAGCTTCTCCACATGCCAAGCTATACTTAAGGCATAGGATAGGGTGACAATGATACCACGCACGTTAGATTTACACTACCGAACGGAGAGATACGGGGATAGATTTCACAGGTTGGGCTCAAGCCACCCGACGAGGACCCTGGTCTCAGAATGGATATGAACGGCTAACACTTGAACAAAGAACGCTTGACCGCTAACTGACTGTGCGAAATCAGGTACAACCCCATAATAGGCTTCTAACTAGCTATCCTGTGAGAGGCCTGCGTAAGGCGTGTTGTCTCTCATGATGTAGACCTCGGCAACCAGGGCTACACAGCCCACTGTCATGGCAATCGCAATAATGGGAAAATTGACGCGTGCAAACTCGACACTCTTGACGTGAATGTGCTTGCGAGCGAGGATATCGCGCCAAAGGAGCCCAGCGAGTGATGCGCTGAATGCAGTGCTAAATGCCCCGTAGTTGACACCAAGCGCCATACTGTATACGGTACCCCAGAAAGTTCGATCGGTGATGACGGTCCCATCTTTACGGTTGATAACGACCCATTCTTGGATAACGCGAGATAGCAGGATTGTTGTGCCAATATTCGTGCCTGCAAACTTTTGGTTGGGATCATGAGATGTTAGCCAACGATGTCGAGCACCGATTCTGTCAGATAGGGACGTACATTGCAGAGAACGACGGAGAGAAACCCCATGCCTCCAATGCTGCCCACGGTTCCCGTTCTGTTCACCCAGTGGTCCCAGCCGTGGGCAAAGACTTTCACCCAGCCTTTGGTGACCAGAGCTTGAACGAGGACAAACATGGCAAAGGCGAAGGGTACCAAGGCGAATGGAAGATGTGAGATGACGACGGTGGCAGTAGGGAACGTGTCCTGTATCCAGATATACCCGTCCTCGATTAGAGAAACCATGGTGGTTGGCCTGATGTCGTCTTCCGGTAATGGCTCGACATCTGATTCCGTCTTCGCTCCTGGCGCCTTTTCCATCTGAAGACTCTCGTTAGGTCTGTCAAGAGTTGATTCTGTGCCTGTTGCATCGCCAAGTGGAAGACTAGTTCCCAACCCATTATTGCAATATTTTGGTGATAAGCCCGATAGTTGCGGGGTTGGTATTGTAACCAAAGTATGGCTCTCGTCACTGTCCCGACCCCCTAGGTCTATTGGAGGCTCTGTAAGTTGAGACTGAGGTGAATTATGGCTCAGCATTTCCAGCGGTATACTGCTATCAGCATCTGCGACATTGATCTGCACGGGGCTCTGCGGGTTCTCCTGAGGCGAATCCGTACGAATGAACATTCTGTCCGGTCCCTTATTTTCGAGCTGCGTCTCTTCTTCTGCATTTTTCAACACCCTTTTTCTTGCGGCTTTTGCTTGTTGGGCGTGCCGGCGCCCTTCTCGAGCAATCTCGCGCGTGTTTCCTCGATCGTGCCACCCAAAGGCAACATCCCAGCAGAACATGATGAACGCGGCGGGGAGAGTCACCCAGAAAACAGGGTGTTCGCCGCTGCTCGTGCTGGCAGCATTCAGAGCAAGCAAGGTGACTAGTGTCACGGCCATGATGACGGCTCCAAAGGCTGCGCCGCCTTTGTCAAAGAACGGATTCATAATCACTTCCAGCGGGATCTTTCGTTCGCTAGTGGCGAGGTTCTCGTCTTGGTTATCCATATTGCCTCGCGCGTAGGGAATGTTAGGGTTGACCGGGGTCTCCGCCTTTTGCTCCGGAGAGAGTTTTTCCATTTCGATGGATGCCGGTATGAGCCCCAGATCAGCGAAGACAACGTACAGAAGAAAGGGAAACAAAACGACAGCCGTTATTACGACGGGGACTATCATATTGGCTGTGTAGTGGATGAATTTGATGTCAAAGGCCCCGGCAAGCACCAGGTTAGTCGGATTGGAGGACACGAGAATAGCCGATGCAATGTTAGCCACGGCGAACTGGCTGTGGATCCAGGCTTTTGGATGGCGAATGTTCTTCGATACCCGAGTCATGTAGGCAAGGAAAGCCGTGCCTGAGAGGATGATGGGGTCGTTGCCGATGAAGGTTCCCAATCCAAAAAAGAAGGCGTAGAGGTAGAAGAATAGTTTGTGGCCAAACTCCCCGCCCCATTGGAGGACGTTGAAGGCAAGCCATCGAATAAGACCAGAGGCATCAATTGAAATGGCAATGTAAGCGAGCGTGATGAAGAAGAGCATAATGTCGAGCGGAGAGATGTTGTCTGCACCGATGGTTCCATCGTGCACTTCTCGTCGACCAATGGCCTGGACAGCCAGCAGGAACAGGTCGGCTATGAGAGGCGCGGTAACGAAGTTCATGGGGAGTCTGAGGCGCACGAAATGTTTGGTGTCGCCGTGCTTGTCTTGTTCGTCAATTGTGCCATTTTGGTGTACATGCGGTGTCGGTGCTATCACTCGTAGGGCGGCTAGGGAGTGAAGTATGGCGTTTGAAACCAGCCGAGGAAGATAGATTGGGACGTGGAATGGGAAAAGAACCACGACATCTAGATGGCATGGTTAAAACCTCCACCACAAGATCGATCGTCAAAGGCAAGGATGTGGCCATTATTCCAGAACTCACTTGTGATGAAGAAGACGATGAGTGTTAGGATGGATTTCCAGTCGGAGATCTGGGCTGTACTCTCCAAGCTCGTCATGGTTCGTATCTTCTAGCTCGCGGAGGATCAGGCCTGGCAAAATAGCTTTTTCAAAATCCTGCAGTCATTAAACAAAGGAAGGGAATGGAAAGAAAATAACGGCGATGCCTGAGCTTAGGTCGGATCGCTGTATGTACGATGAGTTGATCGCCATTGACCCGCTTGAGGAGCTGCGGGTTGATTGTAACCCCGCACACACGAACCATTCACTCTAGAATTATTGATGTGACTGCGTGTATTGTGTAACTGTGCTAAGCTAGAAAAGGGGCGGAACGGTGAGTCCCGAAGGGGATCGCCGTTGTCGCTAGGCCTAGATGCTTAGCATCTAAGGCAGAAATGTGGACGGTGCCCGATAGCGGGCCTGACTAGTGGTCCTACACCAACAAGAATACACTGTGATCACGCGGGCTGGCAGTGGAACAACGCTCAACAGAGAGGGTACGAAGTAGGTAAGTCCTGCAAGGCTGCAAGGAGGTTGACGGCACAACGCCTGAACTTGCGGTGAATAGAGCCTGGACTGAGCGCAAGGGGCGAATGAGTTGAAGTAGGTCACGTTCAACTGCATCTTCAAACCAGCATCCGGCCTTTAAATCACATATAGATGACGTACTCAGATAAGGCTGCGCATCGTGTATCATTCAGGCGTTTGAAGCCGCCGTCACCATCGCTCGACTGCGCAAAGGATGCCTCTTTCAGAAGTGCGGCATTTCTTTCACGTAGTACTATCCACGCTCTCGGGCGAATCTGACTGGGCATACGGACATGACGTGAGATATGCCAACCAAGCCACATCAGAATCAGCCTCTCTCACCTGCATCCTTTGTTTCACTTCTGATTCGTGGTTATCCTGATGCCTAAGACAGCGCCCATTCCTCTAGGGAAGGCTAGTCCTACCCCGTCCTACCCCGGGCTCGCCCAGTTCATGTGGGGAGGACGCTATTCTGGGGTCGCATCTTGGCTTTCTTCGCCATTTCAATCCCACCCTCACTCTTGAGTGTGGTCCTTGAGTGTGGTTGCGCTTACTTCACAGGGCGTTCGTTTCGCTTACAGGTAATTGGTGCCTGCGTACGACCAAGCTGAAAGGACAGTGTGTTTGTGCGACGCCATTGTTGTCTGTAGTAGACTGGAGGCATCTTGATCAGAATTCCCAACCAGGAAAACCAGGCTCCCTGCTCTTTTCCTTCATCTCCTTACTCAACACACTCCTTTCTCGGGTAGGCACTGTCTCGAGATACTGTTGAGAACCACCTTTTGCGTCCACGCTGTATCTATCAATCTGTTCCGATAGAAATGATTCATGAAAGACCATGCCACCATTGACTCCAATTTCGTCCCTCTCTGCTCTTGCTGATGCAAGTGCTCAACTAGCACTTCCGGCCCCAAACTCCACTGAACAAGTATTGCAAGTCATTTGCGCGTGGCCAGTGTCGGGCCAATATGGTCCAGGGTCACGAGTCTTGTAAGCAGCTACAGCACTATTGCACCAAGCTTGGTTTTAGGCTAATCAGCATTCATCTTTTCCGGTCAAGATACTACACCCTAATAGCGGCATGTCTCATAGCTAGACGATCTGAATGGCTAGTGAGCGCATGCTTGGCTGCGGCGCTGTTGCTGCCCGCTGTTGCAGCCATCCACGGCATCGTCCTTACGGCACTGCACGTTGACGGTGAGAAATTCTACCAGACGCTCATCTACTGCGGCTAAATCTAAGTATTGATGACGGCAGGAGCAGTTGATATGGACATTTACGGGGCGTTTCAGCTTTGCTCATTGGGCATCCTGGCTGCTCCAGTCACTGTCATGATGTCTCAGCGGTACTTCAATGACCCTGGCCGAAACGCGATTTTCTTGTGGACCATTTTGATTTTAGTCGGTGAGAAAGCTCCATGTCCCCAAACACTGGGATATATTCCAGGTGAATGAAATCTAAATGCTCAATAGGACTGTTGTCTCTGGCCGTTGAGTTCTACCGCATCCATACATTCGAGTGCACCGTATCACTCGAGATATCCAAATTTCCTTGGGGGGAGGAGAACGCTTGTGGCCTGCGCTGTTCGACTAGCAAAGGCCCTTTCTCCCCGATGCGCGGAGGTGCGGCGGACAACGTATACGTTATTCCCGCACCGGCAAAGCTCACATTTGGAACAGCAACGCTTCTCGCCTCGGCGTGCTCCATACATGCAGTCCTGTGCCTCGCCTCCATGTGGAACAAGATAATCGAGATCAATTGGAGACGGCCGTCTGGCCGAAGAAGTCAAAGCGAGTCTTCTAACGACGTTGTGTTAGCCGGCACTAATGGTGCTACCCCGGCTACGATGAAGAGCATCAACGGGAAGATCCAAACCTTCCTCAGCATCATTGTCATTCCCATCTTCGGTGGCGCCGGGCTCGCCATCCTGATCATTGGTGAGATGAACTTCTTCAGTCGGCAAGTGCGCTATCAGACAGAACCCATTGCCAGTGTTGGTAAGTTACACATGACGATATGACCATCTCACATCGCCCTACTAACTTCTTGTGTGCCTTTGAAGGCCAATGGACTCCGATTGCTGGAACTGTCATGGCCATTGTTGGATCACTCTATCTACTGTTGGCGGCCGATGTGGAGGCCGTCAAGGACAGATCAAAGCCAGGCACTCGTCAGCATCAGTGTAGTTGTTCCCATGGCGGTCTCGACCAAGAGTCGACTGCAGGGCTGCAAACGCGATCCAGAAGTCAGTCAGCGGGCAGCAACTTATCGACGAGTTCCCGTAGCAACAACGTCGAGACTTTGGAACGCGAAAGCCCTACTTCGGGGGATGATGAGGCCCCAGCAAGGAATATGGATGCCGCGTATCGAAAGAAAGTGGCCAGGACTCTCATAGCATTCGGTGAATGGTGTGGCAAGCATATGCCCCAGGACATGCTCGAGTCGTGGAATTTCAAGCACGGGAGAGCTGGAGACTTCCCTACACTTCCTGGTGAAAGCCGTCGGGATCCACGGGTTGCAGATGCTTTGCGTCGGAGAGATGGCTCTTCAATCGAGCTTCGAGAGTCTCAGCAGGCTTTTACGATCCGTGAAAACACGCTTAGGATCCCGTCTTCCGCACATTACCGATCATCACGAAGTGGGAGCCGATCTCCTTCCAATGTGGAGATACCAGCTAGTTATGAGTCGGCTTTCCGCGAGAACGAAACCATCACACAGCGTCCGTCAGTCAGCTCTCAGTCTCGTTGGATTGTGCCCTTAATGTCATCTGCACTAGCTGACGTTGCGGGATCATCATCGGCCGGGGATTTAGATTGAGGTTGAATGTACCTACCTACAGCCTTTTGTATAATATGCAGTAGACTGCAAATGATCAATTGAAAGCTTTCGGCCTTCTATTCTTTTCTTGTTGGCGTTTACTAAGTATAGTGACAATGCTTTTAGCAACGACACTTCTGTTGCTGCGCTTTAATACAGTGACCATCAACCGATCGCACGATGTTTGCGGCATCTACTTTGCATCTACAAATAAATTCAATTGCTAGATAGCGTATGTCTTCTAAACAAATGGGCATGATCCCCTAGATTACTTCATATTGTCTTAGCACCCTCTTTTTTAGCGTCTCCCGCGCCCTGTGCATGACATGATGTGCTGAGTCATTTGCCTACTCTGCCAGGTATTTATTCATGGCAGCGCGGTAACATCAGCTCTCACCAAATCACAATTCCTTGGCCAACTATAGCTTAAATGCCAGATCCAACTAGCGATGGAGGCGAGACCTCCCTTTCAACCCTCCTTTCTACCTTGACTACGACCCTACACCCGTCAACTTTTGTCTTTGTCACGCATCCTGATCTGCCGACACTACCACCACTATCAGACATCCAGCTTATTTTCCGAGAATCTGAAGGCATTACTTTGATCACCTCCCAAGACTACGCTGTGTCGCATGGATTGCAGTACTCGTTTCCATCAAGAATGATTACGCTCAATGTACATTCAAGCTTGGAGGCTGTAGGTTTCATGGCTGTTATTGCGACCAAGTTGGCCGAAAGAGGCATGGGTGTGAATCCTGTGAGCGGATTCTACCATGACCATCTCTTTGTGCCAGTTGGAAGGGAGAGGGAAGCTCTGGATGTTTTGTCAACGCTGGCTGAGGAAAGCAGACAACGATCTCAGGTGCACAGAACGGACTGATTAGCTATCAGCAAACCGGCTTAGATTTCATCATTTGACTTGAGGATCTAGTTCCTGGACTCACGTTAGTCTTCATTCAATACCAGCTGCAGCTAAACTGTATGCATAGCCAGGCCCCTTTGACTTGGAACGAGATCTGCTGCAAGCTGCACCACAAGTGACGAAAGCCGTCGATATGAGCAAGCACTCCCGTGTTGTTTTCCGTAAATGACAACGCGTGTCCCCGAATTCGTATCCGCCTACTTCCTCATTGCCGTTTCTCAAAATGCGATAGTTGTATCTAATCCCCAGCACCTGAGAGCATGCGTCCTTGGCTTCTCCATCGGGGATAGATTCGAGCTTCAGGCGATATCCCTCATCCTTGTAGCTTTATCCAACGTAGAGCTGACAACACTATGCCATTATCTTTTTATAGACGGTATATCATCGTAGGTGCTTGGCAGTGTTCAGCTTTCTACAAATTTCACACTAGTGTCGTCAACGCAGCAATATGAAGGCTCATTCCATAAAGACCACCCGGACAATGCATACTAGAAAAGTGCTTTCGTTGATCAAAAATAGGTCAATAGCATGTAACCATGCAACGCGGCTGCCCGATGAGAGCTGCTTAATGGCTTTAGAGTCGAAGGTTCAGCTGCATATTCCTCCTTTAGTTCCTTGGGCCAATCTGCACTGTCATCGTCGGCGCCGCCAACAACCCCCTCTCCTGGAAACTTGCAGATGCCGTACTTCTGCTGGCAGCCCCCGGAGCAGTGGCCCGAACTGCCGCCTCATCTCGACCGTCTCCTCGCCCGGACCATGCCACGTTGATGACAATCTTGCTGAAGTTGGCTCCCGCATAAGCCAGCGAGATGGTGTTTTTGCCGATCTCACGGATGTTCCCTTGGCCGCCGATAATGGGGTCCAGCGTCTTGACGTCGGCATTCCAGAAGCCGTGTAGGTCGTATGCCCTGAAGCAAAAATGGTCAACGTGTGCCCAACAAATAGGCAATTCTGCATTTCATCAACCCCACCCTCATATACGATTAGGTCCTGGCTACTCTCTCATATAGATACAGGATCCCATTCATCTATACCGGCTGAGTAGTTCCCTCACTTGAGTCAGGTCTTTTCCTGTTCTCTCTGTTTCCCCCACAATATCAAATGCTGTCTTGCCCGCCCCGTCCTTTGCGCTGGGGTCTGCGCCATGTTCGAGCAGCATCTTCAAGACGCCGATATGTCCCCTCTTGGCTGCGGTACGAAGTGCTGGATCAGCCTGTGAAGGCTCCCAGCAGTCGTTGTCGTGGTCAGCTCCCCTTTCGAGGAGATATCGCACCATGGTCTCATTGTTGAGGTTCGCAGCAGCCGCAAGTGCACCCGAACACTCCAGTCTCGCTCCGTGATCCGCCAGCAGATCAAAAACCTCGCAGTCCTGGTAAAAGGCTGCTACCAGCGTAAGTGGCGGCGACATGACGTCTGGATCTTGGTTGGGATCAGCCCCGGACTCAAGGAGGAATTTGAGGAAATCGAGTGGCTGCTTGCTCATGCAGGCCACGATGATTGGGGTGCCGCGCCTGTCAAACTGCATGTTGACAATTGAGGGGTCTTTGGAGAGGAGCGCGGAAAATAGCGGTATTGATCCCGAGTATATCGCCGCCCGGACTGGCTCCTCTTCGATTGACTTGGGTTTGTATTCGTTTAGCAGGAATTTGACGACTGGTGTCTGGGCCTTCCAGGCCGCAGCTGCAAGAAGTCTCTGAACCGTCTCCTCGGCAAACTGATCGCATGTCATGAGCTGTTGAAGCCGTGTAAGGTCGCCCTCGGAAGCGGCCTCGAACAGGCGAGGATCAGTCTCCGCCATTGTGTGAGTTGTGGTGACTTTTGTCATTTGTGACGGGACATTGACATAACATGTGCCGAGTAAAAGCGTAAACTCGTCTCTGCCTTTTTTTTTTTACTTAGTAAAAGTGAGGAGGATGACTGCCTAATTTTCTGTCTTACGTGGGACTTGGGCTACGTCACAGGGCTCTTTCGGCTGTCATGACAAGGATCGAATTAGCTCACTTTTCTGTTCATGTTAACTAACATCCTTGGCCTTCTGTGATACGCCAGTGGCAGCTCGTCTGGAAAATACTTTAACCATATATTTACGATTTTAGGATACCTAGGGTAGCATCACTACGAAGTAAAGCTTGATTGGACATGTTTCTAGCCGAAAATGAAGACAGCGCCCTCTCTCTGCAGCTAGCCCAGCATAGATTTAGATGCAAATCACCTCCGCTTCTCCTTGATGGTCTTCTCATAAGTGTCTTTTTTTTCCCTTGGATGATAAAATTATTCTCCAGCTCCCCGGTCACCAAAACCGCCTCGCTAGCTCGTATGCCTTCCCAGGTGGTCAGTTGCTCAAGTCCCCGGCTTTCGCCCAACTTAAACACATCTAGCGCCTCCGGCAGTTGAACTGATCCTGAAAGACTCGCTTACAGTCTTGCCCGAAATCTCTCCACTGTTTAAGCCAGACAGACGACTAATCTCGCTCTCTCTTCCAAGGACTACTACGCAAGGTTGTATCAAGCCCGACGGTGAAACAGGCGAGGCTGCGGTGGGCCTTTTCCAATTTCATTGAATGCACGCTCGGAACACGTTGTCCACGTTGTCCACAATCGATAGAGAAATGTCGGAGGTCTGGATTCCGACCTGGAATGGATACGGAATGCCGGGCCGCAGACCTAAGAAGGTATGTATGTACATAATAGTACTCCGCGGCCAATGTAACCCTAACGTTCCGTCGTGGACAAGACGGGAAAGCCGGATCGTCGCCAATTTCTGATTGGCCGAGTCGACATTTAACGTTTCTTGTCAGGCTGCACCTGGGCGTAAGTAATAACTTCCGAAACGACGTGTAACGTGTCCGTAAATGGCTTCGGCTTCGCTTGGGACAACGTAATTTGAATAAACTTTTCCTAGGGCGAGACTGTCGGTAAGCCCCTGGATTGGCTTGCTTCAGGGTAGAGTAGCACTCATTTAGCCTAATTGGCCGTTTCACTTGCAAACCCTATTCTGCCTGATCCATCTTCAGATGAAAAAGGAGAATACTACGGACGTCTAAGTATGTTTTGTTTGTCTTAAGTACTCCGTGTGCCGCCACATCTTTCTTTGGAAACCTGTTCTGTAGACGCTCACCTAAGCCGATCAATCCCTCGACGTCTCAACACTCAACAGTCCTTCTCCCACTCTCACTCTCATTCAAGTCGACATGGCTCTCGTTGCTGCTCTCGTCCTGGGCCTGGCTGCCCAGCTCACAGCAGGTCAAACCCCCAGCAACGCTACCGAGATCCATCCCAGGCTGGACACATTTCGATGCACGGTGCTTGGCGGCTGCCAGAAGCGTACAAACTACATCGTCCTCGAGTCAAGCCAGCATCCCCTTCACCAAGCCAACAGCACTCTGGACTGCGGGGCTTTTGGAGAAGCGGCAGACCCCAAGGCTTGTCCCGATGCCGCATCTTGCGCCAAGAACTGCATCGTCGACGGAATCTCTGACTACTCGACCCACGGCGTCACCACATCCGGCACTGAGCTTCGTCTCCAGCAGATATACCGCAATTCCACTGTCTCTCCCCGCGTCTACTTCCTTGAAGAGAACGAAGAGGAATACGATCTCCTGCATCTCACCGGTGCCGAGTTGGCATTTGACGTTGACATGGCAAAGCTTCCTTGTGGTATGAACAGCGCATTCTATCTTTCCGAGATGCGCCAGGATGGTGGCCAAGGTCTCAGCCCCCACAACAAAGCTGGTCCATACTACGGCACCGGGTATTGTGATGCCCAGTGTTTTGTCACGCCTTTCATCAACGGAATTGTAAGTTCAATCATCACTTAACCCGCGTGCCAGGGCGATACTGACTTGCAACACAGGCCAACCTTGACGGCCGAGGTGCTTGCTGCAGCGAGCTGGACGTCTGGGAAGCAAACTCTCGTTCTACGCATATTGCACCTCACCCCTGTGACGAACCCGGTCTCTACGAATGCGTCGGCGACGAATGTGAAAAAGGGGGAGTATGTGACAAGTCCGGCTGTTCATGGAACCCCAGCCGCCTCAACGCGACCGGCTTCTACGGACGTGGTGATGACTTCAAGGTCGATACTACAAGGAAGTTCACCGTCGTCACCCAGTTTGTTGCCGACAGAGCTGGCGAGCTCACGGAGCTGCACCGACACTACGTGCAGGACAACGAGATTATCACCAGCGCCGTTGTCAACATCACGGGGCCTCCGAAGATTAACTTCATGAACGAAGAATACTGCGAGGCAGAGGCAACCGGAGCCGGTGAATTCAACCGACTAGGTGGTCTGAAGACGATGGGTGAGGCCATGACCCGCGGGATGGTCCTCGTCGCGAGCATTTGGTGGAGCGACGGTGACAACATGAGCTGGCTCGACGAGGGCAACAGTGGGCCATGCAATGCTACCGAGGGCAACCCTACGACGATTGTCAAAGTAGAGCCGTACCCGGAGGTAACGTTCAGCAACATCAGGGTTGGAGAGATTAACTCTACCTTTACCCTGAAGTCGCCTTACCAACTGGATAGCTATTTGTTGTCGGCCGGCAGGGATGCTCACTCGAAGCGTCATGTCCACCAGCACCAGCACCGACACAGTCTTTAGATGGATTTTCTCAGGCGTTTCGACGCCTCCCTGAGATATGTAGATGCTGGCATTTGCTGTCTTGTTATAGTATATTAAAACTTATTCATTAGGCTGTGACTCCTGCTTATTTCTGGCCATGATCGACCTTTTCCGAGTACCGATTCATAAGCGTGGCATGGTCTTTGGAGACTCGATGACCATGTATGGTCGTGATCTTGATTAATCCGTTTCAAGATAGCTGCCCGGGATCTGCCAGATGCGATTAATTTGCATCACCTTGACAAGTGGACCTACTAGCTAAGTAGCTCTATCAAAGTTGAGCTGTTAAAAAAATTCACTCATTTCAGAGGTAAACAGGTTGAACAGGCTGATAGCTTCAAGCATTACATCGGAGGCTCCATCTTGTTGCTTAGTGACGATGCCAAGACCTGTCATGGCTGTGTATACTGCTATGGGTCTCTTATTGTGTTCACAGCCAGTGTGACGACTGGCAATTGTGGTTGGGCGCCCTTGAGGCGCTGGTTAAATGTGGCTGAGCTAGCAAATCATCCTGGTTCTTGGCAACTCATTAAACTCCCACCGCAAATACCGGCGCTAAGGGCAGTAAAAGACATTAGGAGCCTGCATAAGTTGTCGAGGCAAGGCAGTTTTTAAGGCGAAATTACATTCACCAGCCTGAATCGCGACGTACCTGCCTAAGCTTAGGCCCCCTGAAACTAGACCTCAACTGTAGCTCTAAGAAGTACATATACGGGACGTAAAGTTTACCACCGCCTTGAGCTATTATTGCTCCTCGTCCCAAGATACTCCATCAGCCTGTACAACTCACAACGCACCATGAAGCCCAGCTTTACCGTCACTTTTGCCGCTCTTGCCGCTGGTGCATCAGCCTGTGCTAGTCATAACGCAGAGCCGCTAGCCATGAGGAAGCGCCAGGAAACCAAGCCCACGGCTGAATGGGCGTACGAAGCCTCCTTTAATTGGGGACGTCTTGATCCTGGTATGTGTCCACGGTTCTCAATAACCTGCTTCACCCTTGCTGATGACTCTTCGATCAAGAGTACGCCTTGTGCCAGACTGGTACCCAGCAGTCACCTATCCCTCTCAGCCTGAGCAATGGACTGGCACTCAACCACCGAATCAACTTCGACTATCCCGACAATGTGAACGGCACATTCTTCAACTGGGGCTACGGGCCCGCATATACTGTTGCCCACGAAGAAGACGTTTGGACCAATAATCCCTCCATCACCTACGACAATGAAACGATGTACCTCGCCGGGTGGCATATTCACGCCCCGGCCGATCATTCGGTTGGCGGCGATCGCTCCAAAGCTGAGATGCACTTTGTCCACGTGGATGCCGAAGGCCATGAAAAAGCCGTACTTGCCTTTCGCCTGGACCCCGGAAACATTGACAATGCCTTCTTCGACCAACTGCCTGCCTCGATTGGATTCGACGAGACGGACAAAACCGAGGTGGCCACGCTGAACCACAATCTCGCGTTAGAGAGTGTTTTGTATTTTAATGAGTTTTGGACTTACAAGGGCAGTTTGACAAGCCCGCCCTGCCATGAGGGTATTCGCTGGTTTGTTGCGCGACAGATCTTGTTTACTGGTGTGCAGCAGATGAGAGACATCTTGGGTGCTAGCACGTATAGCGCTCGGGCTGAGCAGGAAGTCTGGCAGCATAGCATTAACGTTTAGACAACGAGCCGATCCCAATCAAACTCTCTAAGATAGGCTAAAGTGTGACGGAAAGAAATTGCGAGCGTGGGCGAGATTAAGAGATCAAATTGAGTGTACATGGCGTGTTCGGCTCACTACTAAGGTACGTAGGAGACCCGCGCCAAGCATGGGTTCTGCCCTAATTAGACCCATCCATCATCAGTACCACGTATCATAAACTTGGCTAGTATCAACACCGTCGTCAAAACAACCGCCTCGAGCTCAATAGAGCAGCAGGCCTGACGCTGGCATCCGCAGTTTCAGCAAAACACGGAAAGTAAGCCTTGTGTCTTCTTCAAAATACGACACCCTTGGTCTGCGTCATCTAACGTTGATGCTCTTGACAAGGCCATGATACCGGTTCCAGCCGCAAGTCCGCTTTCAGAATGGCGAGCCGCTCAGGGCTTCCTACTAGATAACTCATCTGCACAGGTAAGCTCGCGCATATTATTGTAACATTGGGCAGTGCAGATTCCAACAGACAGCGTTGGAGCACCTCTTTGTCCAGATAGCGCCTGGCATGGTATTGCTAGCAGCGCCGCCGATAGTTCTCGCGACGAATAGTAGAGCGAGTGCAGCAGCAATGTGTTGATGATCGACAGCAGCGGGAACGCCCAGATGTATGACGAGGATGAGAACAATTCTACCCATCGATATGAATATCTCGGCAAGCTGGCGAGGATGGAAAGTCGGAAATCATTTGTCAGGAACAGAATCCAGATGAAGCCAAGAGATAGACGTGAGCAAGGCATATACACAAACCGGGATCTTCAAGCTAGATACTAACGTACAGTAGCGCCAAGAGAGCTACCTGTTTCTTTGTCCAAGCTAATATTCACGGCTTCGATTTTCGAAACACCAAGTTGGACATGCTGTGTTGGTCTACATTATTAGACGAAGAAGTCTTCGCATCGGGGTAGCCAGCACGGGTCTCCTTGTCTAGAACCACGTTATCCGTGATGACGTGATTCTCTGGGCTGGGCTACGTTTTGACTGTTCATCGTCCTTGATTCGGGATAAACCGGTCTTATGTAGGAGAATACATGCAAACTGACTTCCTCACCATCCTCGTGGCGATGATGACGAGCGCCAAGCTCTGCAGTAGCATGTTGTAGACATTCGTTTTCAGGGCACTGTTCACTATTTCGCTTGGCAGAGCGATTCATTCTAACCCTCTCAATACGCTGAAGCCGACTTCAAACTAGCATAGTCCATGATGATGCAGAATGGGATGTCATCCAATATGGTCACATAAAAGTGAGGCCGTGAATGAGAGGTTGGTTCCATCTGCACTGAGGAGACACGCCAGTCCCCACGACTTGGCCAGGCAACCAATGGACCAGGGTACCTGAGGCAGTCGTCCATCACACGTGGCTTCGCGTATCAAATAAAACAATCTGGAGGTTTCTAGGCTTCACCGCAAACTTCGCCCCTTCGACAACGACAAAGCCATGAATTCCATGCCAACGGAAATAATTCTTGAAATTTCTAGCCAATGCGGATCAGTGGACAGAGCTGCACTTGCTCTTGCCAGTCGTTCGCTGCTCCATATACTTGGCAAGCATGTGCTACAACGACTGGACCGAGACCAGCACTTTCGGTTACTTCGACGTGTTGAAAGGGGCAATATTCTTCAGTCTGACATCCTCTGTTCGATATGCCGCTTTTTTCACCCGCCCTCAATCGGCAATTACTGGAAATCGAGGGTGAGTGGCCGTGCTTGCATTCAGTTTGGCCAGAAGACGCGATCCCCTCATCTCCCACGACACGTGAGTTTCGACGCTGTCGCTGCGATAACTAGAAGCTTCAGACACCATTGGACGCAGTATGAGCCGAAAATTTTAGACGACATTACATACTACTATCATGAAGACGAGAAAGCGAGGATTAGCTGCTACATATCCTCCAAAATTGTCAAGGGGCGGCTCCTCCTCAAGACAGAAAAGTTTCTCTTTCCTCGAGTGGAGCGGTCGGCGACACTCATGGCCGTTCCCAGGCTTCTAGATCTGCTAACGAGGCACGCTGATCTTGAGAATGTCTGTGCCCATTGGCATTGGCATCGGTGGTGTAGGTTCGTATTCGATACAGATACTTGCGACGAGGACCAAATAAAAAAGCATCACTGTCTATGGACTCACGGAGAGGAATGTTCAGTATACGGATCTCGAGCTTCGCCCTGTGACGAAATGGTGCGGCGGGAGCTCACAAAAGTCCGCGGCTGCAGAGAGTGCCATACCGACATTGTCATGAGCTTTCGGAACTTCAATGGCGAAGGGACTGTTCTAATTCTCACTTCGTGGAAAGATCTGGGCTACGGTCAGGACATCAAAGACGAGTACTGGAAATCCCACCGTTACCGTCCACCGGGCTCTGTTGTCCCATATCGACACGGGGCTCGGAACATTTACAGGGCTTTTGAGGCGGAGAGTGGAAACGACTTGAAATACTACCATGGGCCTAGCCGCGAGAAATGGATGTTGGTTTCTCGTAGTAATGATTCCATAAACTACGACGAGCCGGAACGGAACCGACGCTCAACTATCACACGCTCAGCCCCAGTGCCACGGGAACGGATAATACACAGGCGTGCACATCTGGCAAAGGTTCAACAGACGAGTAGAAATACGCAAACCCCCATGCACGCAGCTGCTGTTTCTTCGTCTGCCCAAAACCTCAGCTCAGCCGCCATCCCAACGCCCGGGCCTGCTACTCCTCGCTACGCGACCTCGACTGCGTCGTCTAGGAATCGAGCCGCGACGCTTCGAACTCCTGGGTCCTCGTCTTCGTCTTCGTCGCCGATTAAATCGGTCTCGGTCTCGAACTCTGGAACTAGGCAACAGAGAAAGCAATAGATACGACTCTCACTGAGGGCCTGAGGAGTAACTGGCATTGTGTGCGGAGACGACGAGCGCACATGGCGTGTGAAAGAGCGGTCGAACGAAAGGTGGACTGGGACTCTTTTACCTTATGTACGTACGAACGAATGCACACGCACCAAGATAAGCTTAAAAGTGCGCTTAATCCCTGTGCATGCTCTAGCCGTCGTTTTTGATCATCTCATCCTTGCCAGTCTCGGACCAAAGGTGCCCAGAGGCTAAGGAAACAAAAGTCCCCCTGCACCACTCATCGAAGACCGAGGGGCGGTTTGCTAGTCGATGTCGTCAATCCGATCATGCAATTTCGAGGCCCATTAACGGCATGTTGATGGCACAAATATACAAGCTTACCGAAGGGAACCTTGGCGATTAATTCGGGACACAAATCTATACCAAGTTGTCAGGTCATTTACCTCAAAACCTGCAATCGCTTCTGGGCGGTTCAGGGGTAAGACTCGGGACACTCGGAGCCTACTACACATCGGGCAGGCCATTGAGCGAGCTCCGCCTCGGCTTTGGCTTGGCATACGACCCTAACACGAAGAGTCAGCATACTGCCGTTTTGACCTTCCTGATTCAATGATTGATCTTCGTATGCTACCAAGTCCCTAAGGTAAACTTTTTTCGAGAACGCCAGAGAAGCTCCAGCAAGCGATGTTTTGTGGATATATTGCGCCATCGATGTAGGTGACTGGTGGCCTGCATTGAGGAGGGATGAATATTTATATCATGGTCTCAATGCCCTTGCTGACACGAATCCACTTGGCTCTGGCATCACATCAAATATCCGTAGCAGAGGATTTTATTCGCTACTGAGCCATGAAGTTCACTGCGGCGACTGCCCTGTGCGTCCTGCTGCCTTTCGCAGCGGCGGGCAAGGATCTTAGACCGCTTGTCAAGTCTAGCAAGCTTCAAAAGTACATCACCGAGAAGGGGTCAGTATATCACTTGTTCTAATGCATTGCAACCAGAAACCAATCGTACTAACTCGATTCGCAGCCTGGTGAAGAATCTGCAAAAGCTCAACGACATTGCATACGACAACGGTGGCAATAGGGCCTTTGGTCTTCCTGGATACGACGCCTCTGTCGATTTCATCTACCGCGAACTGTCCAAGCTCAAGGGTTTCACTGCGTGGAAGCAAGACTTCACTGGCCTCTTCACCGACACAACCGCAGCCAACGTCTCAGTCGATGGAGAGTCGTTCCGGACGGTCGCACTGACTTACACTCCAAGCACCCCAGAGGAGGGCATCACCCGAGAGCTTGTCCACGGCCCTGAAGGGACGGCTGCATGCTCTGTCGACAGCTACGAGGGTATAGATGTCAAGGATAAGATCGTTCTGGTCGAACGTGGTGCATGCTCCGATGGTACCACGTTTGCCGGCAGGGTAAAGCCCGCAGCTGCAGCCGGCGCCGTCGCCGTTGTGATTTACAATTCGGACTCTGCAAAGCTCACTGGTGGTACACTTTCCGCCCCAAACCCGGAGGAATATGTCCCGACAGCTCTCATTGACCAAGAGCCCGGCCAGGCACTGAAGGCGCGCCTCGATGCGGGAGAAACCGTCGAAGCGTTTGCGCAGATTGTCCAGGTCATCGAGGAGCGCACCACGCAGAACGTCTTTGCCGAGACCAAGGGAGGCGACGGCAGCAATCTGGTGATACTAGGAGCTCATCTCGACTCGGTCAAGGCGGGCCCGGGTATCAACGACGACGGGTCCGGCACAAGCCTGATCCTCGAAGTGGCCAAGGCTCTGCAGCACTTCTCGACTACACTCAAGGTCCGTTTCTCCTGGTGGGGAGCCGAGGAAAACGGACTTGTGGGCAGTAGATATTTCGTCAACAACCTGAGCACTGACGAGGTTGACAATCTTCTCTTATACCTCAACTTTGACATGGTGTCACGAGGGTTCTACGGCGTCTTTGACGGAACCGGCGACAAGGTAGGCTCCGGCGGTCCACCAGGATCTGAGGTAATCGAGGACCTGTTTGTCGAACACTTTACCTCCAAGGGAATTGAAGTCACGCCTGCCGGCCTCAGTGGCGGCAGCGACTACGTGCCATTCAAGGACGTCATCAACAAGCCCGTGGGAGGTCTCTTTACAGGCACGGGAATCGCACAAGACGCCTGCTACCACCAGGCATGCGACAACATTACCAATCCCGTTCCAGAGACCCTCACCAACAACGCCAAGGCGGCAGCTCATGTGCTGAGCGTGCTGGCTGTCGATGGAGTCAAGCTGATTCCCAAGACGCCAGCCAATTCAACCACCGCGGCGGTTAAGCAAGTCAGAGACCCGTTTTCTCTGTACGAGCGTGACATTACGCCGAACAGCGGCAAGCCGTGTGATCATGATATTATTTGATACTGGGGCTTTTTGACCTGCAAGGTGTATATATGTAGCTTGTTGCGAATGATAGCTACTCGTTGTATCAGGGGAAGCAATGTTGGATTAAAACATCGCCATTCAAAGTTGTTGATATTCATAAACACTCGTTCCGCCGAGGCCGGCTCTCCGTATCGGGCGCTAGACAATGCTTGTTGCGCCCTTCGATTGACGTTGCTGACTGATGTCATTGGGCACCTTAGCTAGAAAGTGTCACCCGCTTTTGGTTCTCATTCTTCATGATTGACATATCAAGCCCAAAACAAGCAGCTCCGAAGAGTGCATCGCATGCCTAGTTAAGATGGCCTCTTCCATTACCACATCGATCCGGCTCGAGCCGCACCCAAGAGCCAACAACAGCCTTGTCACGCAACGCGAGGGAGCCCACACCTCGTCCTCATTGCGAGAGCTATCCGATGCCGACGCAGATCCCGTACTTGAGGCATCCCGAGTTGCTGACAGTACTGTGCCCGATGGCGGCAAAGGATGGGTAGTCATCGCCGCGTGCTTCGTCGTGGCGTGGTGGTTCGTGGGCACGAGCTACAGCTGGGGCATCATTCAAGATGCGTTGGTGACTGAAGGCATCGCATCTCCGTCGACGCTGGCCTTTGTCGGTTCGTTGTCGGCGGCTCTTATCAGCGCCCTCGCTATTGTCAATGCGCGTGTCATCCGATGGCTGGGGTCCCAACTCACGGCAATGCTGGGCGTGACATTTCTTGGGCTGTCGGCAATCACGAGCAGCTTTGCAGTGAAGAACGTTGCTGGCCTGTTCTTTACTAGCGGAGTCGTACTTGGTTTGGGGCTCAGGTAAGCTGCTGTTCTATTCGTTTCATCGTTTCACAACTACTTCTTGATCCTGACTGTCCTTCCAGTCTGTGTTTCATGGCAAGTAACTCCCAAATCTCCCTGTTGTTCCCAGTCCATCCCTGTTAACATGCTCCCACAGACTGTCTCAACAATGCCAGCGCAATACTTCAGTCGAAGGCGTGGCCTAGCAAACGGCATCGTGTTCGCAGGAGGTGGTCTCGGCGGCGCCGCTACGAGCTATGGCCTGGACGCCTTGATCTTGAAGTTCGGTCCAGCCTGGACTTATCGCATTCTCGGCATCGCAACTCTCGTTACTGGACTGCCAGCGGCCTGGTTCATCCGAGAGCGGATACCAATTCGAACGGCCGGTTTCATCGAGTGGTAGGACCACTTTCTCTCATGCTACCCGTAGCCCCAACTTGCTGAGAACAATACAGGCGCCTCTTCAAGGACCCAGCGTTCGCTCTCATCTTTGCCGTTGGCGCCATCGGCACATTTCCGCTATTTGTCCCTCCGTTCTTCATTCCGTTATATAGTCGTTCTATGGGGCTGTCTTCTAGCACTGGCGCTGGACTCCTTGCTGCATTCAATTTCGCCTCTGCAGTCGGCCGTATCGTTTGCGGCCACTGCTGCGACATCTTTGGGCCCCTTAACACGTTGATGGTGTCACTGCTACTTACTGCCCTGAGTATGCTCACTCTGTGGCCAGCTTCCACATCACTCGCTCCCTTGGCGGTGTTTGTGGTGGTCAATGGAGCTTCGAACGGCGGTTTTTTTGCGACAATGCCTACCGTTGTAGGCAATACGTTTGGGTCTGCGAGGGTGTCAGTTGCCATGGGCATGATTGTTACTGGGTGGGTAGGAGGATACCTGATGGTCAGTGGAACAGTTCTACCTACGCAGGTGTTTTCTTTTCACGAGGACTAACTGCTCGCGTTCTCGCTACAGGGTGCTCCAATCGCGGGTTATCTGCTAGAGGCATATGGAGGAGCCGACTCTGGCTTACAACCGTATCGTCCTGCAATGTTCTACGCGGGTGCACTTGCACTTGGTGCTACGGGTTTAGTTACGTTCATGCGGTTTCGTCGGGACCCCAGGATCTTAGCAAAGGTATAAAGCCATATCCTTATCTAGTTGATTACAGGCACAAAACCGGAGACTTTGGTCACGGCAGGGCCAGGCCTAGGGAGCCTTAGCCTGTACCTCAACTCCCATGACTTGGTAGATTCAGTTGGGGCCAACTACATATGATGCAGTGCCACAGTGGTGTGCAGGCGATTGACTTACATTACCAAGTGTCTCCATGCCATCGTTACTGAACCAATGGCTACTTGTCCGCCTTCTCCTCGAGTACAGATGCAGCTCTTTAATCTTGAGCATTGTTGTCACATTCAGCATTTAGGCCAGCTTAGCACTTAGCATCAGCGTAGTGCGTATTACATTTTGCTATGGCTGGAAAATGCAATAATTGTCGCTGAGAATGGAGATGCACAGGTCGAGAACCTTCCAGTCGAGAATCTCCACTTCCACAACATCAGGCAACCTAGCGTCTAGGGCTTACTTCAAGGCTGGAACCTGCTTCGGTACAGTTGCAATATCGTCCATATTTAGAAGCTGTTAGTGGTAGGACCACTAGTCAGGCCCGCTATCGGGCACCATCCATATTTCTGCCTTAGATGCTAGGCATCTAGCGATAACAGTAATCCCCTTAGGGACTTACTGTTCCACCTCTTTTCCTAGCTTAGTATAATTATATAATACATATAGTCATATTAATAGTTATAAGCCTAGTAGTAACTTTTTAAGTGAATTTTAGCCTTTAGTATTAATTTAGTATTATTTTTAATATTAGGAAAAGACTTATAAGTAACTAATTCCTCTTTTAGCTAAGTAATTACCTGCTAAGACTTATAAATTCTAATTTAAGTGATTTATATAATCTAAAGTAATTTACTTACTAAGTACTTAGTATACTTTTAGCTACTAATATAATAGATATAAATAGTATAAAGATATTTTTAGATTTTCTTTTTAAGCTAAAAAAGGCTAAAAACTAGATCTTATAGCTAGAGTATATTTATATTTTAGTTATAATATATAAAATCTAGAAATATATTAGCTTAGAGATTATATTAGGTATTAATAATTTAGTATTAGATCTTATATTAGTTATTAATAAGAGAGACTTTTTTTTAAAGCCTAAAAGGCTAGACTTTTTAGGTATTAGTAATAGTAAGAAAAAGGCTCTTACTATATAGATTTATTAGCTTAACCTTAAAAATTAATAGTAAAACTATAATATTAAGTAAGCTAATAATAACAGGCTATTTATACTATAGCAGGTAAGATAGGATAAGAGCTTATAAGATAAGGCTTTTAAAAAAAAGAAGCTAAATAAGCTTAAGATATCTATCTTAAAGACCTTTTTAGGTAGTTATACTATATATATTAGGAAGATATAAGATCTTAAGAAGATTATTAGTTATCTTAAGCTTTTTATTAATCTTAAAGATAAGAATAATATCTATAGAGTTAAGATAAAGTTTTAAGCCTTAATAACTAAGAAAAAGTTAAAAGATTAGAAAGCCTAGGCTAACTAGTTTAAGAAGGCCTAAAAGAATTATATTATATATAAGATAATTACTATTAATAAGAAGAGGGCTAAAAAAGAGTTTCTAAAGGTAATAAAACTCTAGTAAGAGTTTTATTACACCTAAGATAAGCTTATTATAAGGTAAGAAAGTAAGAGCAAAAAGGTAGATAATCTACTTAAGATTATATACCTTTTTTATAATAATATAAGAAAGAAAAAGTTAAATCCTTTTTAGGCTTACTTTATAATAGCCTTTAGGTTCTTAAACTCTTTTTAGTTAAGCTAGCAGACTAAAGTTATAAGTTAAAAGTATCTTAGCTATAAAAAGAGGTATTTTATATAAATACTTATATAGTAGAAAAGATATTTTAACTTTCTAGTCTTATATAAGAAGAAATATACTTTAGAGAGTTAGAGCTTTTACTTTAAGTAAGATAAGACTTTTAAGAAGTAGTTTAATAAGTACCTAAAAAAGCTAAAAAAGGCTAATACTTAGACCTTAGTAAAAAAGGTAACTTATATGCTAATTAGTAGTCTAAAAGAGAAGGTAAAAATAATTACTATTACTTATTAAACCCCTCTTTTAGGCCTTATTTCTTATATAAATACTCTAAGTATAGCTATATATAATATAACCTTTATAAATCTTATAATTAGAGATATTACTATTTATAATTTTAGTATCTTATACTACTTTTTTAACTATATAAACTAGTTCTCTAAAAAAGGCTTTAATTAGAGAGTAAAAGAGACTACTTATATAAGAGATAGTAAGATATTTATAAAGGGTTAAAATATAGTTAACCTAAGAGTTTAATACCCTAAGTTTCTTAAGAGTAGGCTTATTAGACTTAAGTATATCTACTATATACTAAGAATATATCTTAATATAATTTTAGGCTTTTAAATATATAGTAATAGTATTATTTAGGATTAGAAAGTAGAAGTCCTTTAAATAAAAGGATCTTTTAAGATAGTAGCCTTTATATAGCTCTATATAAGCTAGTAGGTTATTTTAATAAGAGTATCTATTTAAAGCCCTCTAGTTATAATAGCCTTAAAGCTTAGGATAGTCCCTAAAGAGAATACTAAGCTCTAGTATTAATAATATAATTATATAAGATAGAAAGCTCTTAATTAGCTAGCCTTATTAAGTTTAAGAGTAAGAGTTAAGAAACCTCTTCTTAAGAAATATTAGGTTTATACTATAATAAAGGTAATAATAATAGTCTTAAGAAAGTTTTTAGATTATATCTCTTAGAGGCTTAAAAAAATAATAAATTATAATTTTTATTACTTTTTAGTACTTATATATAATAGTTACTATTATTAGGTCTTATTTATAAATATAATAATAAAAATATGCTTTTTTTACTTTTTAAAGATAAAGTTAGATATTAGAAGTATATTTAAAAAGCTATAAGCCTAGTTATAAACTTAATATAGTCTTAAGATCTTACTCTTATAGTATAATAGTAAGAAGGCTCTTTTTACTAAAGAGGAAAAAAAGATATTTAAGAATAATAATATAATTATCTATAAGTCTGTCTTATTAACCTTAATATAAAATAAAGGTGCTAAAATATTAGAAAGGATTATTAAGGTTAAGAGTAAAGTTATAATTAAGAAGTTAAAACTCCTAAAAGAGCTTACCTTTAAGATATACTATATAATAGTATACCTTTTTAACTATATATCTTATTAAAGAAAAAATTAGTAGGTAATCTCTTACTAGCTCTAATAAGACTAGGTTAAAAATAATATCTTTATATATAGTTATATCCCTAAGGATATAAGACTCTTATAGGTATATATTAAGATCTTTAAGTACCTAGCTTACCTAATAACTATAGCTACCTTAGAATATATTAAGTTATATAAGTTCTTAAGCTTACTTATAAAGAGAGCTTATATTAGATATCTTATTAGCTATAAGAGTAAGTTATAATATATAATTTATATACTAGTAACTTAAGGTAAGAAAGTTATAATCTCTACTAATATATAGTTTAATAAGTAAGAATACTTTAATCTAAGATATAAGAAAGATATAAAGGCTTATAAGAAATATACTTATAAAATTCTAGACTAAATTAATATAAGAGAGGTCCCTAATAATAAAGATATTAGTAAGAAAGGCAGTCTTAATATAATAGCTATAAAGTCTTTTTTAAATCTTACTAAGTTATAAATTTAAGTACTACTTATAATATCTCTAAGAGAGATATAATAGTAGAAAAAAGTCTAATACACTTAGTACTAGTAACCTTAAACTAAGGTTTTATAAGAAAAGAAAAGCACTTCTAAGATTAGAAGTACTAAAGCTATATTTAAGACTATTTTACTCTTTCTCTCTTCTACTAGGAGAGCTATAAGGTAAGTTACTTTTCTTAATAATACTTTATATTAGTCTAGCTTACTATATAAGGTAGTAAGTATAATACTATTATATGATTTATTACCTAAGATTATAAATAATATCTTATTAGCTATATAAGCTAAAAATAGTAATAACTCTATAAAACCTAATAATCTTATAAAGAGATTAAGATTATAAGACTTATTAGATAATAATAGTTTAGTTAATATATAGATTATTATACTAAAATAGGTTAATAAGATATTAAGAGATAAAACAGATAGTAAGGCTAATTTAACCTTATATAATAACCTTAATAATATCTCTTTTTAGTTACTAAAGAAATTATTATAAAAAACCTAAAGGGATTATAACTAGTACCTTTAGAAAGCTAATATAATCTCTAAGTATTATAATTAGAAGCTCTTAAAGAAAGCTCTTAAGATATAAAAGTAAAAAAAACTTAAAAAGTATACTAAAATAAAGTATATTATTAATATAACTTTTTTAAATATAGAAAAATATTCTCTTTATATTAGTATAATATTACCTGCCTTAAGATTATATAAGCAGACTATAACCTTTCTATAGGCACCTTAATAGTATATAAGCTTTTTTCTAGAGATTAAAAACTTAAAAGATAAAAAAGCTTATAAGAAGGTTCTTATAAGCGAGCTAGATAATAATATTTAGCTTATTAACCTTAAATAGGTGTTTATATATAAGGTTAATAAATAAGGCTATATAATATACTTTAAGGTGCACTTAATAGCTTATAGTAATAAGTAGAATAAGAATAAAGCTAAGACTTATATATTTATCTTAGTATATAAGACTTTTTAGGTAATATATATAAAATATTATAAGAAAGACCTTAATATATATTAATATAATATTATTAATACTTTTATTAAAGCTTTACTAGATAAAAAGGTTTACTACTACTTACTACTAGAAATATTTAAAAAGAGGGTCTTTTTAAAGCTCTTAAGAGCCTTTTATAGCCTATAGATATTACTAAAGCTATAGTATAAGAATCTTACTTACTTTTTTACTAGTTAAGGCTTTAAAGCTTATAAGAAAAACTCTTATATCTTTAAGTATAAAAAGCTTTTTATTTTCTTCTATATAAATAATATTATTATAATATAGCTAAAAGAGTTTAAAAGTAAATAGTAATAAGTCTATAATACCCTAATAATAAAGTATTAAGTTAAGAACCTAAAAGAGTTATACTAGTTCTTAAGAATTAAGATAATTAGATACTATATAGTAGGTTACTTTTAGCTCTCTTAAGAGTTATATATTTTAACTATAGCTAGGAAATTTAAGTTAGATAGTAAGAGACTAAAAGTCTATAAGAAAAGAACCTTTCTGCTCTTATAGATTTTTATACTTATAATATATAAAGCTAGTTTTAGCCTTATCTTAAAGTATAAGGCAAAAGTGGGTAGTATAAGCTATCTTACTAATACTATAAGGCTTAATATATCTTATATATTATTAAAGCTTAGTTA
>WPDH01000184.1:382-86008 GCA_019137255.1 Corinectria fuckeliana | reverse complement strand
TTATTATAGTCTTATTATAATAGCTAATTTTATATAACTAAGAATAATAACTATAATAATAATAATAATAATAATAATAATAATAATAATAATAATAATAAAAATAATAAACCTAGTATAATCTCTTAGTAAGAGAGATATAATTATATATACTAATCTATTTATATATAATTTCTAATAATAATAATAATAATAATACTAGCTATAAGAGTAAGTTTTTTTACTATAAATCTGCTATATATTTAAGCTAATCTTATATAGGTTAAGAGAAAGAGATAGACTAAGATAAAGAGTGCTACTACTTTAAGAGAGAAGTTTACTACTTTAGTAAGAGTAGTATAAGCTATCCTCTATTTTGTGTGTATTATATAAATAGGTAAGAATAGTATAGTAAGTTTTTACTAAGACTAGGTAAATATTATAGTAAGTGGCTATACAGCTTATACCTATATATATAAAATATATAAAACCCTACTATTTACTACTATTACTACCACTTAAGCCTTAGTAGAGGCTCTCTAGTAAGAGAGAGGCACTAATAATATAAGTGTAAGTTAGTTTTATAGTGTGTATATAAGCTAATAGTATATAAGGGGAGAAGCTTAAGAGGCTTAAAAATACAGCCCTTTAGGTAAAAAGTTAGGCTCCTAAGTGTATATATATTATACTTATAGTAGTAACTACAGGCTTAATATCTAACTAGTTTAATATACTAGTTAGCAGAATTAACTATATTACTAAGGTGCTTAAGCATCTTAAATATATTATAGTCTTAGCTCTTACCTGTCTAGAGAGTGTTTTTATTCTTATAGTAGTTAAGTTATTAGCCTCTAAGAGAACTAGTAAGAAGGATAGTAATAGTAATAATAAGGCTAGTAAGGCTAGTAATAATACTACTATTAGTAAAGATATAAAAAAGAGTAATATAAATATATAGGGTTAGATAGTAGGTGGTAAAGGTGTGAGTAATATAGTTTAAGATTATTATAATAGTATTAGTTATATAATCTTAATACTTAAGAGAAAGAGAAATAAAGTTTATAAAGACAGCTTATATATAGTCTAAGATTATATAGTTAGAGTGCTTATAAAAGCTTACTTACTTATAATAATAACTAAGTGTTTAAGATATATAAATATAAGCTATATTAAGCAGAGTAAAAAGTTTAAGACTATTAAATTTCTAGCTGTTATTAAAGTAGATCTTAGTAGGATAAGTACTTATTATATAATAAAAATACTTAAAAAGGTAGTAAAAAGTAGTATTAGTACTAGTCTTACTATAAAAAGTCTTAATCTAGTAGTAGTAAAACTTATTATTAGTTATAAGAGTAAAGTAAGTAGCTTAAAACTTAGTAGTATAAGAGATAAAGTAAAAGTTAATATAAACTTTTTAATAAGAAAGAGATATATATTTATAATAGATTTTTAAGGTTTAATATATTATATTAGTATAGTTATAATAGTAGTATATCTTTTCTTTAAGTAGATAAAAGTGTTTAAAACTACTTATAGTCTTTCTAACTGTATAAATAATATTATTATAACTTATATAAGCTAAGTAGTAATATTATAGCTTACTATTAGAGATTTAAGCTTTTATAACTATTATAGTAACTAAGGTAGCTAAAGTAGGTAATCTCTTTATAAGAAGGTAAAATCTAGTATTATATAGTAAGATAATAGCTATAAGATAGCTATTAGAGTTAAAAATATAATTCTTAAAAAGAAAGCTACTCTTAAGATAGGTCTTAAAGCCTAAAAAGATATTAAGAGGAAAAGTTACTATAAAAAGCACTTCTCTAAAAACTATAAAGGTTATATATTTAGAGAGCTTAAAAGAGAGCTTAACTATACTAATATAAGAGAGCTTAATAAGGCTGCTACTAGTTATAATAGTACTCTATTAAATAAGAGAAAATACTTTATCTTTCTTAAACTATTTAAGGTTATTAATAATATAATAGTTAGAGCTAGAATTTTAAAGCTAGTAGTTCTTATTATAGTTATAATTAGTATAAAAAGTATTTTAAGTTATTAGAGACTTTAAGATATTAAGATTAGAGAAAGAACCTACTATCTTAGCCTTAAGTATAAAAGACAGAGAGGAAAATTTATTTATAGTAATAGCTCTAAATGTAAAAGATAACTCTCTCTATTTTTAAGACTTATAAAAGCTAGCTATACTAAGAGTATATTTAGTAGCTTATATAAAGATATAAAAAGCCTTATAAGAAGTAGATATTAAGAACTAATTAGGTAGAAAAAAGGTATAGTAAGAGGTAGTATCTTAAGCTTAAGAAAGTAATATAATAGTAAGCTTAAAAATCTAGTAGTTAGTAATACTATAAGAGTTACTATTATCTTAAGATTATAATAGGCACTTCTTAGGATATAAGGTGTAATAGTTAAGGTAAATATAACCTTATTTCTTATAATTATAACACTTCTTATTAAAGTTAGAGTTTTACTTTAGCTTTTTTATAAGCTAATTAGGCGTAAGATAGCTGCCTTAAGAGTTAATAAAGTTTTTAAAAGAAGACTTTATAGTATTAGTCTTAGTATTATTAGCTCTTTAAGACTTAGGCAGCTAATTCTAAAAGAGATAAGTACTTTTATTACTATTAGTAGTAAAGTGAGAATTAAGTTATCTATTATTAAATTATTAGTCTAAAAAGATAGTATTATTATAGTGATTCTAAAAGGTATTTTTAATAGTAAGATAGTTAGAAACCTTATTAGAAAAGCACTAAAACTTATAATAAGTATTAACTTAGTTAGAAAAGGTAAGATAAAGAAAGTTATAAAAAAGATAGTAAACTTACCTATTATTAAGAGTGCTACTAGTAGTCTTTAGCTATATAAAAAGCTAGGTAAATTTTATAATATAAAAAGAGCTATTATAAATATTCTTACACTTTAAGAACTAAAGTTAAGAGTAAAAATAGTCTTTCTAAAAAGAGTTATAGTTATAATATTATAACTAAAAGGTAAGAAAGACTTAAGATCTAAAAGTAAATCTCTTAATAATTATTTTCGCCTCTTTTTTAACTAAGCCTTAAATCTAATTAAAAAGCTTATCTTCTCTAAGAGAAGAGAGTATAATAGTTATATTATAACTAATAGTAGTAAGAGTAGTTATAATAAATAAGCTCTATAAAAACTAACCTTTTATATTCTTAAGATAGCTAAAGTTAGAAAGAATAAGTAAGAAGTAAGTTAAATAAATAGCCTTATAATATTACTTCTTATTAATACTTATTTTTAGGTAGTAAAATATTATAATATAATAAGTCTTTAGTGTATATATATAAGTAAACTTAGTAGAAATATATAATAGTTAGCACTAACTTTATTAACACCTAATATAAGCCTTTAGAGCTTAACCTTAAGGCTTACCTAAATAGTAAGCTAGCAGCCCTTTTAAGAATACTAGATAAGTACTTACTAAATACTTATTAAGTAAAAGCTTTATAATATACTAATACCTACCTTTATAATCTTTATATTTACACTCTAGTGAGACTAACTCTTATAATTCTTCTACTTTTATACTCTACTTAGGTTATTAGTATATAATATAAAATAAGAAGTTATATAAGATCCTCTATAAAGTATAGTAAGCATATAATAAGTATAAGACAACTATTAATAATAATAAACAAACTCACACTTACTAATTAGATAGAGAAAGAGATTAATCTAATTAATACCCTTCTTATAAAGAAGAGACTCTCTTAGAAAATACCTTTTATACTAGACCTTATACTAAGCTAAGAGGTATTACTAGAAAGAATACTCTCTCTCTTATATAAAGCTAGGTTATAATAAGTGTTAAAAGAGGACTTAGAGATTACTTATAAGAATTATAACCTTAATAAGAGAGAAACCTTAATACTAAATATATATAATAATAATAAGAACTAATTATCTATATAATCCTAATTATATATAAGATAATAATCCTAATTAAGAACCTTCTTAGAATACTATTACTAAGTGATTAGCCCTAAGAAAGATATTTTAACCCTTTAGGAATTAGTCTTAATAATAGTATCTTAATAAGAAGAGGACTATAAAATATAAGAGGAAGATTATTAATTCTAGAAATAACTACTTAAAAAGCTAGCTATAAAATCTAGTAGTAATAAGCTAAAGAAGTATAAAAAACTATCTTAATACTCTTATAAGTCTCTTAAGAAAGATATAATAAGTATATAAATTAATAATTAGATTTATACTATATAGTTAGTAAATAATATATAAGAGTTTATAACTTATTACTAGAAGATACTCTAGTTAATTACCTACCTCTTTAAAATCTTACAGATAAAATAGAGAGACTACTTAAGTACTATATAAGACCTCTTATAGTTAGACTTTATAAACTTTATAAGAAGACTATATATAAATCTAAAATAGTAAGTAATTAAACTATAAGAAAACCTTACTTACTTCTAATAAGATATAAAGCAGTTACTAATAGACTACTTTAATATATGAAGATTAATTTATAACTCTCTTAGCACTAAAAAGCCTAAAAAAGATAAGATCTTAACATACTAATATTATTATAAACTATAAACTAGAGTTAAAAAGAAGCTCTAAAGACTATAAATAGATATCTTAAAGGTAAGAAAGCTAGCTTAGAAAGCTTAATAGTAATAGTAATACCTTAAAGGTAATAACTGCTTAAGAAGTAATAGCTAGAAGAGGAGCAGCTCTACTAACACTTAGAAGGGTTTATAAAAGACTTAAATAATAGACTATTAGACCTACCTTTTAAGCAAGTTAAGAACTTAAAATACTAATAAGTTAACTAATAAAAGACTTTAGCTAGCTAGTAATAACAAATAATAAGTAGTAGATAACTACTTATTAAGTTAGTTTCTTAGAGAGATTATCTGTTATAATTATAATAAAAAAGAATACTATACTTTAAATTATAAGACACCTTAAAGGACTATAAGACAGTTAAATAAAGAAAAGGCCACTTAAGATATAGCTGCTATATAAGCTATTATAGCCTATCTTAAGAATATTAACTTGTTAAAAAATAAGTAAGTATAAGAATAATTACTATACCTCTTATATTAAAACCTAAGCTAGTACTAATTAGAGTAATTATATAAGGTAAGATTATTATTTTTTTATTATTATTATTATACTATTCTAACTAATTTAGATTACTTAAACTCCCTTCTATTAATAAGTAGAACTATATAAGTAGCCTAAGTATTACTAAGACGAGGCTAGAGCTACTTTAGCCAGATAAAACCCCTCTTCTTCTCTTATTATTACATCTCTAAAAACTAAGATTAGTCTCTTAACTAACTTATCTAGTGCTCTCTCGCTAGAGTTTTAAGCCTAAAGTGATCTTAAAAAGAGAGAGACTTAGTCCTAGATAAGAGAAAGAAATTTATATAGTAAAGGTTCTAAGTGAAAGTTTTATAAGGCAAAAAAAACCCTAAGGTGTTATATATATGTATACACACCCCACTTAGGGTCTCTCACCCTATGATTATTTCTTGTTCTTCTTTTTTTCTTATTATTAATCACAACCTAAGCTCTCACGCCTATCTTAGTAAGTATTATATTATTTTTTCGTCTTTTTAATATTAGACTAATATCACTTTAAGCCTTATTATTTGTTTTTAAAAATTTTTATCTTTATAATATTAGAAACACCTTCTGTCCCTAAGGTGAGCTTATTACCTACTAAGCGAGACTGCCTCTTATACTAGGTGGAAGTATATATTAAGATGTGAGTATTCTTTAGGTCTTCTTAGGGTCTAATTAGTCTTAAATTAGTATTATACTAATATTTTCTAGTGTTATATCTTATAAGAAATATTTATCTTATCTAGTATTAGGGTATTTTAACTATATTTATAGTTTAGTAGCTAGTAAGTTATTAGAATAGTATTAGGTTAGTATTATAATAGGCTTATTCTTTTAGGTTTAATCTCTATAAAGTGTTTTTAGTATTATCACTCTAAGAGGGTATATAAGTAGGTAAGTATTTATCTGTGAGTCCTTAGATTAGTATTAGTACTAACTTATATAGCTTATAGATTCTAATTAGCTAGCTGCTTCTACTAGTATTATCCCTGCATATTATACCTTAGTTGTCACTCTTAGTATTATACCTAAAAATACTAAGAAGAAGAAGCAGGTGAGTTTAAGGCAGCCTCTAACTAAGGTTAAGCTAACCTTTTTTCTTAGGCCTGCTATAATAAGCAGGACAAGTTTATTAGTTTAATTTAACATGCTTAGTAAGCTTATAGGTTTAGCACTAAGGCTAAGACTTAGGCTTAATATAGTATTACCACAGGCTTAGTTAGGGCTGTTATTATAAGGCCTTTTAGACTCTTATATACTAGAGGGGATTTCTATTCTTAACTTAAAGGCAAGACAGTTATATTATCCCCTAGTACTCCCACTAGCAATAGGGGTGCTAAAGGGTATTATAACCTTACTAACTTAACTATAGTCTAGTATCTAGCTGATAAGCTTAATTATCTGTAGGATAGTATTAATAAGTTATTTAGTAAAGTTTAGGAGGGTTAAAAAGTTATATATTAATTCCTTTATAAATATCACTATATTATATATCTAATTAGTCTTATCCTAGTATTAGTTAGTACTAATAACTTTTAGCACTATAAGGTTTTAAGGAATTTAAGCGATAAGGCTAGGATCGCCTTAGAGGTTAGGCCTCTTTATAGTAAGCCTGCTTTCTCTCCCCTTCCTGCTTAGTTATATTAAGAGAGGATTAGTCTTAGGCTAGTATTATATTAGGTGGTATAGTTTTAGAGAGGAGTTCTCTTCTACTTTTATTTTTATTATTATACTAGTTACTAGTTAATAATTTATAGTATAGTATAAGCCCGCTTAGGTAAAGAAATATTAGCCTTTTAACTTTAGTTTAAGCTTAGAACTTACTTTTTTACTATATAAATATAAATATATATAAGTGTAAAGATATATTAATTAGTTTAGTAGTTAACTTAGCAAGATTAACTATTCTCCTCTAAGTAGGGCTTAGAGGGGGATTAGGTTAAACTTATTATTCTCTCACTTCTAGTGAAGGTAGGTAATATAGTTAAATTATTTAAGTCTGCCTAGGTAAAGAAGCTACTTTACTAAGGTTTAGACTAGTCCTAGTTTAGTAGTAGTTTGTTTAAAGTTTAAGATAATACTAGTAGACTAGTAAAGTTCTTAGCGTTTAGTAGTGAGATTTTAGCAAAAAGCTACTAGGTGGTGAGAGGTTTTATTTTCGCGGCTGTAAAGACACTAGGCTAAGATTAACCTAAGGATATAGTATTATAGAAGGTAAGCTTAGAGGCTAATATAGCCTGTTTAGGCTTAAATTAAGATTAAGAATTTAGCTTTCTTAAGAGTTTTATGTATTTTTAGAATTTTTCATCTAAGTTTATATTCTACAAGTAGGTATTATCTCACTCTTAAAGTATTAGCTATATCAGCTTTATAGCACTACCTATCTGTCTATTTTAAGATTAATATAGTATTTAAGTCCTTCTTGTAGTCTTCTAAAGCTACTTAGTACTTTTCTAAGGTATTTAGGGTTTCTAGGCTGTAAAGGGGGTAAGTTAATCTTGTTTATAGGTAGTATTAGACACTTACTAAGGTGTCTTTAAGCTTTTAGCCTAGACTAGAGAGCTTTAAGTTCTTATAAAACTAGGTGGTTTTTATATTTAGCTATAAGTTAAGAGGGGTAATATAAGCTTTGCTATATAAGTGTTAGAACAGGGTTAATTTATATACTCTTATAACTCTTTAGAGGCAGGCTTTTTTAAGAGTAACTAGAGATTAGGCTAGGCCCTTAGGTTTATTATCCTCTTTAGTTAGAGTATACTAGATAACTAACTTATAACTTATAGCTATATAAATAACTATAAGATAGATAACTTAAGTATAAGTAAGCTAAGGTCTAGCTGTAAATAAGATAAGCTTATCTAGAGAGAAGTATTAGGTTTTTATCTTCTTTTTAATAGCCTTTTTATATTCCTTCTATATAAGCTTTTAGTAGAAAATCACACTAAGGACTTAAACCTTACTTTAGGGGCGGATAGTTTTTATGCTAATATTAAGGCTACCTCTAATAAGACTATATCTAGTATTAAAGCAAACTAGCTTATATTTTACTAGGTTAAAAGTAAGACTATAAGATTTTAACTATTTAAGGCAGATATTATAAGCAGCTTAGAGTCAGGTGTAAGTTACTATAACAAAGTTACTAAACACAAGTAGGTGTATATTATTTATAAATATAATAGTATTAGTACTTTTAACCTTTTTTAAGGCCTTATAAAGGTTAGCTGTGTAAAGGATAAAAAGAATAAGTAAGAGAGGGGAACCTTAAGGGACTCCTATCTAAGGTTAGATTAGGGCTAACTTAATACTATTAATAGATAGTTAGGTTTTCTAATCACTTAGGAAGGTTATAAGCTAGTTTAGGATCTAAGAGGGAAAACCTTTATTCTAAAGTATCTAAATAAGCTTCTTATAAGAGACTATATTAAAGGCACTAATAATATCTAGGCAGAGTATTAAGCAGACCCCGCTTAGGCCTTATATTATTAGGATTTAGTTAGTAAGAGTAAAGATAGCTAAGTTAACTAAGCAGTTAGGCCTATTACTATATTAGGCATCTAAAAGTAAGAATTTTTACACAGCTATATATTAAAGGTGATTTATAATAAGTTTTTTTAGTATCTTCTCTAGTGTTAAGAGTAAGACTATAAGTCACTATAATACCACCTTAGTAAGAGGTTTCTCTGCCTTAAGAATAACTACTATATTAGAGGTTTAAAACACCTTTAGAAAGTGTTTAAGGCGAAAACTAGCCTTAGCTAGAAGGGCTATCTTTTTTATAAGGCTTTTCCCTCCTAAGCTAAGAAGGCTGTTTAGGATCCTATCTAGCCTTATAGCTTTCTAATTTTAGGTATCTTTAATAATTTCCTAGACTAAAAGGTAATATACCTCCTGTCTTATCTTAAAGAGAGGTTAGTTTAGGGTAGTATTATTATTTTTAGTGAGAGAGAGAGGTAGCAGAAAGAATTTTCTTAAGAGGGCTGCTACTTTTTCTTTAGTAGTTAAAGCAGAGGAGCTGTTTAGGAGCTTAAGAGGTGGTATTATACTTAGGCCCAGAGTCTTTCAGCTCTTAGCTTAAGCCTATTTAGCTATATACTAAGCTCCGCCTTTCTCAGGTATTATTTTATAAAGGGTATATTACTAGGCGGATATATATATATAGTAGATAGCTCTCTATTTTGTTCTTAAGGCTTCTTAGAGTGCAGTTAAGATAACCTTATTCTGGTAGTAACACTAGGTCTAGTAAGCCTATCTTTCTTAAAGAACTACTTCTTAGGCAGGTTTATTTCACCAGGTATTCTTTAGAGTTTCACCTTTTATAAGAGGAGTACTATTTAAACTGACCTCTATTAGGCCTTAGACTAATATATTAGTATAAAAGTCTAGCTCTTCTATTATTATTAAGTTTATTAGCTATAAGAGGCATATAAGATTAGCTAAAGCTTAGGAGGTATCTAGAAGCTTCTAGTTTAGTCTTAAGGTAATATAAAAGTAGGCTTTAGAAGCGAGAATTTAATAGCTAAAAGGTAGGTAGTTAGAGCCCCTAAAAGAGGGGATACTAGTATATCAGATGTGGGCTCCTCTTAAGGACTAGGTTAGATTAATAGCTAATTTAGTGTTATTTCCCTCTTACTATAAGATTATACTAGGGGGGTTTAGAAGGGAGAGGTCTTAAGATTTAGCAAGTTTTATAAGTTAGGTAGCTCTTATATAAGGGTTCTAAAAGGATTCTTATACTTAGTAATATAAATTAAAGTCCCTAGTAAGCACTACTAGGTATTAAGAGGAGATTATTTTAAGGTTAAGAAGAGAGGTTTCCTAGCAGGTAGTTTATTTGTTTAAGAGGGAAGAAAAGTAAACTAAGAAAATAAAGATCACTTAGTTATCTCCTAAGTTAATATTAGCTTAGCACTAGTCTGGTTCTGCTATATAGTCTAGTATTCTTAAGTTGCTATAAATATAAAAGACTGCTCTTTAGGGGCTATTTAAGGCTTAAATAATAGTATAGCTACTAAGCTTTAGAGCGGGAGCACTAGTAGCATAAAGGTATAGCTCTTATATTATAAGGATATTAGCTTAGGTTTCCCCTCTAAGGAGAGATTAGAGGGTTACTTATATTTTCCTAATATTCTATTAGATAAGTTATAATAATATTAGTTATTTCTTAAGTCTATCTTATTAGTCTTAGTCCTAGGTATTATTAGGGTTAGCTTATAAGAAGAAAGTAAAAGTAGAAATATTATAATTTAGTTAGTATTTATTTCTACTATAGTAAGTTATACTATAAGCAGGGTTAGAAAGGTATTATCTAAGGTGATTACTAGGGTAGTATTTCCTAGGGGAAGTAAAAGAGGGGGGGTTAAGCTAAAGAAAGTATTAAGTTGTTAGTTCTACTTTACTATATTTATGCTACCTCTAGGGCGACCTAAGCCTAGTCTTAGAGTGTTAGCTAGAGGGGTAGGTTTTTAGGGGAGTAAAGCTTGTTTTCTCTTAACTATATTTTATCTATTATTTTTATCTAAGTTAGTTTAAGTGTTAAGATTATAGTAAGATTAGAGGTTACATATAGTGTTAAAACAGCAAGATTAGTTAATATATACTAACTTTACAGCTAATAGTTTAGCACTTTAGATTAGGCAGCTTCTCTACTATACTAGGTAGCCTTTTTTATAGTTTATATAGTAAGCTCTAGTTTTATCTTATTTTAAGATATAGTTGTTTTTAGTATAAGCTTAAGATTTATACTAGCTATAAGTAGGTTACTTTAAAAGGCAGTATCTAGCTAGATAGCTAAAGCTATAGTATTAGTAACACTACTTAAGATTAGCCTATTCGCAAAAGGGGGAAATATTATAAAGGCCTTTTTCCTAGAGAAAGCCTCTCTCACAAAGTTAGTCTACTATTATCTTATTTTTAAAGCTAAAATAGAGTGAGATTACCTTTTGTTTATTAGCTCTTTAGGGGAGTATAGTATAAGAGAAAATAGATCTTAGGTTTTCCTCTTTAAGTTTCTTTATAAGCTGCTTAGGCGTTAAGTTCTTAACTAAATTAACTTATACTCTTATAGTAACTACCTACTACTATTAGTATAATACTATACCGCCTAAGAAGGTTTTTTAGACCTATCTTAGATCCCTCTTATAGTTTTTTACTATTATTTTATTATTAAAAAAGACTTACTAGTTACCACTAGGGAGTCACCTTATAGCCTTAGCGTTTTTAGTCTAAGTGGTAAGGTTTATAGCTATAACTACTTTAGTGTTTATATATATATTAGGTTTAGAGGGGGCGGCTTTTTTATTAACTTAGATAGTAACTTTCTAAGCCCAGGTTAGAGCTAGGGTGTAAACACACCCTAATTAGGATGTAACTACTATATAAGAGTAAGAGAGAGAGAGGGTATTAATTTTTCTTTTAATTTAGCAGAGAGTAAACTTAGTGTTAAGTTGGCTTTAGTTTAAGTCCTAAGGGATTATAGTGTCTGCGTCTCAGCTTTATAAGAGGGTATAGTATAAGGTGATTAGTTAGACAAGAAGGCTTTTTATTTCTTTAGCAGGGAGAGAAAGGGTAAGTTAGTCAGCTTTTAATAGCAGCTAGTTTATGTTAAGTTTATCTTAGTATTAGTAAGGTTACAGCTAGGCTTAGGGGTTTACCTGTTCTGCTGTGTTATTTATATAGACAGATAATATAAGGCCTAAATTTAGGCCTCTTTCTACTATTATATCCACACTTTAAGCTCAGCTCAGGTTTATAATAATACCTAGATAGAATTAATATTCCCGAATTTAATACTAGTCTTCTTTTCGATTTTAGAGGTGTATCTAAGCTAATATATATAAAAGAGTCTCTTTATATTATAAGTCTATTTATAAGGTAAGATACTTATTATATAAGTATTTACTAAAAAAGAAGTTAAGATAAATATAAACACTTATATATAAGTTAATCTTATTAGCTAACAACTAGTATAAAAGTTAAATCTTAAGTCTAATCTAAATTAAAAGGTACTAAACCTAGCTAGCTTTAATAGGATAATTACTCTTCTCTTACTAGCCTACTAGCTAACCTTCTTCCTACTAAATCACTAAGAGTTCCCTAAGAAAGTAAGAAAGCTATTTATAAAAGTATAATACCTAAAAGGGGCTAGTAACTTACTTTTATCTACTTAAGTGATAAGAGAAGAAGGTATTATAATTAACACTTAAATATATATATAAACTTATAAACTTATTTTAGTCTAAAACCTTATATTCTTTATAAAAAGCTTAGTAAAAGATAACAAAAAGGTATTTATTATATATATTAATAGTATACTATTACTAGATAAGTAGCTAATACCTATTCTAAAAGAGGATTTAAAAGAATAAGAAGATAATATCTTACTAGCTAAACTAGAGTTAGAAAGAGAAACCTTTAGTAAGAAAGTATTAAAAACTTTACTACTACTAGAAGAAGTAAAACACTTAATTAACTTATAACTAGAGAGGAAACCTTTACTAGGATAAATATATCTTACTAATAAGAAGTAAGCTTAAGTTATTTATAAATATATTACTAAGAATATAGCAAATAGTTAGATTAGATATTCTATAAGTAAAGCTAGTATACTTATTCTTTTTATACTAAAAAAGAATAAAAAAATCTAAATCTATATAAACTATAAAAGCCTTAATACTATTATAGTGAAAAACTATTATCTATTACTATTAATTAGTAATCTATTAGATTAATTATCTAGAGTAAAATAAATCTTAAAGATTAATATCTATAATATGTATTACTATATCTAGATTAAGCTAGATAACTAGTAGAAAACTATATTTTATATAAGATATAGTTACTTTAAATATACTATTATACTATTTAGATTAACTAATACTCTAGCTATATTCTAAGTATATATTTACTAAGTGCTTACTAAGTTACTAAATACTTATTATATTATATACTTAGATAATATTATTATATACTTAAAAACTAGAGAATAGTATACTAAGAATATTAAAAAGATACTTTATAGACTATAAAGCTTTTAACTATATACTAAGCTATTAAAATATATATTTTACTAATAAGAAGTTAAGTTTCTAAAGTATATTATTACCTAGAAGAGATTAAAAATAGACTCCTCTAAAGTCTATATAATTACTAAGTGGCTAATACTAAAAAATATTAAAGATATTTAAGTTTTTTAAGAATTTTATAACTTCTACTAAAAGTTTATTATAAAGTACTTTAAAATTACTACCCTCTTAACAGCCTAACTAAAATAAGATAAAAGAGCTAAAAGGTTTTAATAAGAAGAGAAAAAGAAAATAGTATTTTAAACTCTTAAGTATATATTCTACTTAGTAACTATTCTATAATATTAAAACCTTACTAAGTATATATAAGTAAAAATAAATATATTCTTATAAGTAATCTTAGAGATCTTAATATAACTATTTAATAATTAATAAAAACTTATTACTTATATATTATATAAGCTTATAGATATAAAGTAATAGTAAGATATAAGATAATAAGAGCTATTAGCTATTATTAAAAGCCTTAAGTATTAGAGCTACTACCTGCTAAGACTTTTAGATAGGTTTCTTTTACTAATAGACTATATAGTACTTAAAAGAGTAATTACTATACTAGTATAAGACCTTTAAGAAAGGCTTACTTATTAAGTATATAAGTTAGCACCTTTTAACTTTAATATTAAATATTATCTTAGGATTTAAAACCTTATAAATAGACTATTAAGATATTCTAACTATATAGAGAGTAAGATTAGCTATAATAATATACTACTTACTCTTATAATAAAGCTATAGATAGTTAAAAATCTACTGCTAAATATATAATAAATAATTACTAATATTAAAGGTAAGATAAAAACTATAAGAGTATATATATAAGTAGTATAAGTAAGTCTTAAAGACCTTATAAGATAATAAGTCTAAAAAGAGCACCTCTTACCTTAAACTCTTTAGAAAGACTAAAAAAGTTAGATATAAGAAGTATTTATCTTTATAGTCACCTAAGCTTAGAGACAGGCTAATATAACCTAAGAGCAGTTAGAGAATACTTAGTAAGAAATAGCCTATTAAGAAAGCTAAAAGGACTCTACTAGAGCTAGGATTATTAATCTAGAGTAATATATCTTATGCTAAATTATAAGAGAGCTTATAAAAGGCAAAATAGTATTCTTATTATAACTCTTACTATACTTAGAAGAACTAGTTAGAGGATTATAAGCTAATAATTAGTTCTGTTAATAACAGTTAGTAAGAGTGTAATAAACAGCTAGTAAGCTAGGCTACTACTTTTATAATTAAAATAGAATCTTATTCTTTAAGAGTAAACTAGTAATTCTTATATAAGAGGTATTAAGACTTAAAATCTTATACTAATACTATAATAATCTTAGAGTAAAACATATAAGAACTATAAAGATATTAAAACTTATTAGTAGAAAGTTCTATTAGAATAAGATTAGAAAAGATATAGCTAAGTATATAACTAGCTACTAACTATACTAAAAGGTAAGAACCCTAAGATATAAGCCCTATAGATATTTATAATCACTCCTAATACTATTATACTTATTCTAAGAAATTAGTATAAACTTTATTATAGGTTTACTAAATAGTATATAAGCAGATAGTAAGAAATATAATATAATTTTAGTAATTATATATTATATAATAAAATATATAATATTTATTTCCTATAAGAAGACTATAATAATAGCTTAATTAGTATAAGTGCTTTATAAGCAGGTGAAATATAAGTTTAGAAGTCCTAAAAAGATTATAAGTAATAAAAATAAGCTTCTTATAAGCTAATTTTAAAAGGACCTTATAATTAAGAAGGTAACCTATTAGTAACTATCTATTATATACTACTTATAGACTAATAGCTAAATAGAGAGAATAAACTAAGCTATAAAGAAATATTTATAAATCTATATAGAAAAGTCTCCTAAAAGATAAGTAGTATAATTACTAAAAGCAGAATTTATATATAATAACAGTTAATATAGTAGTATTAGTATATCTCTAATATAAGCCTTATATAAGTACTACCTAAGGGTAGTAAAGTATATACTATAATACTTAAAAACCACTATATAAGAAGTAACTAAATATATTAAAACTCTTTACTAAGTATATAATAAGACCTATAAGTACTAAAAATAAGTAATAAAAGCTTAAGCTAAGAACTATAATAAAAGACATCTTAAATAGGAATACTAAGTAGAATAAATAGTAAGACTATTTATATATAACTTCTAATTTAAATATAAGAAATTAGCACCTAAGTTTATCTAGGTTATAATAGTTAAAAAAGTTAGAAAATAAGCTTATTAAGTTTACCTGCTAGAATAATACTATAAGATATATAATATATTTTTAGTCTTACTTATTAAACTATAAAAAGATATATATAAAATACTTAATAAATACTTAATAACTCTTTTAGAACTTAAAAAAGAAGAGAATAAGTAAGAAGTTAAAAAAATTATTATAAATAAAAAAATAAGAGAGAAAACCTTTTACTTAGTAAAATAGATAAGATAGCTAGTAAAATATAACACTTAGGAACTTATAATTTACTTAGAAAATATAATAAAAGTAGTATAATAATATTACTAATAATAAAAGTATATATATAAAAAATAAGATAATAAGAATCTCTAATAATAGGTAAAAACCTAATAATAACTAGATAATAAATACTTATCTTTCTTTCTAACTTAAATATAAACTTAAATAACTAAACTACTAAAACCCTAAATAAAAGCTACTTAAAACTATAAAAGAAACTAGATTATAAACTAAACTAATAATAAAAATTTAAGCCTAGAAAGAGGCGTAATAAACCTAACTATTATAATAGGGCTAAACTTTTTTCTTTTTCTTATTATTCTTCTTATTCTACTCTTAGTAAGCTTACTTCTAGAGTTATTTCTCCTCTAAGTGTTACTACTTAGCTATAATACACTCTGCCTTAGAATAAGTAAGAGCTTCTCTTTTAAGATCTTAAGTAAGTAGCTAATAGCTATAAGAGGTGTAAAAAGAAGTGTGAAAAAAAGCTAAAAAATAAACTAAACTATAATAAGAAGAATTACTAAATATACTATTACTATATACTAAGCTCTTATTATTATAAGAACAGTTAAGAGCTAGTTAGTTACTATAGTAGAGAGGTGCTATACTTATAAAAGAAACAAATAGCTTAGAAGCCCTATTATTATAATACTAAATAATAAAAGCTTAGATAGCCTTAGAAAAATTATTAGGGAAAGTATAAGTAGAACTCTTATTAGATATCTTAATAGTAGGTATACACTTAGTAACTACTAAGATATAAAGAGCTAATAATAAGAGTTAAAAGATAGAGTTATTATAGTAATATAAGAGTGTTATAGATACTAATTAAGCTTGTAAAACTAACTAGTTCTTATAGTTAATTAAACTAAATTTAATCTTAATATATAAAGCTTAAATCTAGGTAAAAGTAACTACTTTCTAGTATATAAATAAATATATATTACTACTCTAAATATAAATACCTATAAGGTTTTTAGTAAACTTAATAAGGTTTTACTATATAGTAGTAATAGTATAAATAGTATAAATAATATACTAATAGCTAATAGTAGAAATACTCTTCTTCTTATTATTCTAGTTATAATAAGAAAGATAGTAAAAAAAGTTCTAGTACTATTATACTATAAGAACTAACTTAGTAGAAATCTATTATTATAAAATTAGTATAAGTACTTATAGCTTACTAAGTACTTATAATATATATTTAGCTATATTACTTATTTAAGGCTTTACAAATAGTATAGTAGGAAATAAGAGAACTATATATATAAGAATATAAGAAGAAATAGTATTTCTATTAGATATAATAAGAGTAGAAAACACTACTAAAAAGCATTCTAGAAAACTTTTTATCTAAAAAAAGAAAATTAATTTTAGCCTAAGTGTAAAACTCTTTTAGCACTATAGCTATAACTCTAAGAATTAATATTAGCATATAAGAGCTAAACACTTAGCAAGTAAGTAAAGATAATATTAAGAGGGTAAAAACTAATTAAATAGAAAAACATAAAATTAAGAGAGAAAACTAATATATTAACCACAGATAAGAGAGTTCTAAAGAAGGTTATAAAAAAGAGAGAATCTTAAACTTAAGATAAATAAAAACCTAAAGTAAATATTTAGGGTGTAAAATAAGTAGGCCCCTATATAATAACCTAATAACTACTTATATAACACTTAGATTATAATAAACCTAATAATAGGCTATATTATTTCTATATAGTTAGTAAACTACTATATATATAGGAAAATAATAAACTTCCTCTTATAAAGAATAACACCTTAAGATAAGGCTTAGAGGGAGAGAGAGTAATTATAATAGTTAGCACTAACTTTATTAACACTTAATATAAGCCTTTAAGGCTTAACCTTAGGGCTCGCCTAAATAGTAAGCTAGTAGCCCCTTTAAGAATGCTAAATAAGCACTTGCTAAATACTTATTAAGTAGAAGCTTTATAATATACTAATACCTACCTTTATAATCTTTATATTTACACCCTGGTGAGACTAACTCTTATAAAATACTATAAGAGAGGCTATTACTAGTATTATACTAAGATAAAGCTATAGTAAGAGTAGGTTTAAGTATAAAATTATAATCCTAAGGTTCTAATAATAAAAAGAGAGATTATAAAGAAAGAAGGCTATCTTAATTTAATAATAGGTAATTTAAGAATCTAGAAAGAAGGCTGTATTAATATCTAAAACTACTTATAAGATAGAGTTATAACAGATAAGATACTTAAAAGAGATAAAAGAAGTAAGACTATAAAAGGCTAGACTGCTCTTAGAGTAAAGCTATAGTTAAAAAAGTTTAAAAGAAGAGAATAAGTTAAACTATAAAAGCTAAGGCTGCTTATAAAGTAAAGCTAGTACTAAAAAGAGGTGAGAAGAAAGATATAAGAGTTTTAAAGCTAAAACTTATAATATAATAAAGGTTAGAATTATAAAAGTAAAATCTAAAGAAATCACACTCTAAAACAGCAAAAAGAAGAAATACTAACTAAGATGTGAAAAGAGAATATATCAGGGTAAGACCTAGGCTTATAACTAGTAAAATATAGTTACCTAAAGGGGCAAAAAGGAAGCTATTATCTTAAAAGGTCAGATAGAATTAAATAGGATAGTTATATTATAGGGAGAAGCCTTAGCGGCTTCTCCCTAAGGGTCACTACAGTATAGTGCAGACCTATAGTGCCTAGGGTCTACAGCACTGTGCTGCCACGTGATGCCCAGCACGTGACGTAATAAGACCCGGTCCTTCACAGAGGTGGTATAGGGTAGCTCACCTCGCAGCACATATTCGTACACCTCAGGTCCATGTTGGTAATAACCTGTCTGTCTGTGTGTTTGTTGCGTTTGTTCCTCCGCGGTGACAGTTTGCAGCGAATACTCATTCGGCTGATCTTGAATTCCCCTTAGCGCGGATTGATCGTTCTTGATCCCTGGAAAGCGGGAGCCGGAGAAATCGACTTGTCCCTCACATGACATGATCTAGCGAAATACTATGTATGTAGTAAAGCTCAGCCGATCGTTTATTGACCAGCTCAGGGTTGGATGAGAGCGTCCACCCGGCCTCGTGATTTAAATGTATTCAATCATCAGACAGGATGTGGACGAGATTTGTTGCTGATCTTTTTACTCCGTTTACTCCTATGCAGCGGGGTCCCTTAGTTGATCGTCACTTCTCGTGTTCGACCAGGGACAAGACAAGAGGAGACCATGATGACACGGCCCGAGAACGAATTGCTCGGTGAGAAACAAACCAAAAAACGAATAGTCTCGTCAAATGGCCGAGATATCGTGGGGAGGACGTTGGGATGGGAGGGCTTGAGACATCACCTCAACCCTGACAGTATCAAATGATGTAGGCTTGAGACAACTAATTGTAGCAGCCTATGCTAGGAACTCATGTACAAGAACATTACTGTGACAGGCCTTGAAGGCGTTGGTAGTTGACAAATGTCAATAGCCCAGCTTTACCAAGAGGGACCAAGAGAAAGGACGATGAGATGAGATTATGCGTTACGGAGTCCTCGTCCAGTTTCGAGTGAGAAGTGTTGGCGATGCGATCGATATTTGTAGATATCGGGGACTGTTCCAGGGTAAGGGGAACATAAATATAGCACATATGCACAGTGCGCTCGTGCCATGATACAGTTCAGAAGGCGCGCGACAGTGGCACCGTGCGTATAAAGACGGAACCGTCACTGTGTCAGCCCCTTCGACGCGAGTGGACCATCTATCTATATTTCCTGTATCGCGATTGCGCTGCGCTGGCAGCTCCCGAGACTCGAGACTCGGATCCGGCAGTTCGTCTCAACAGCCCGTCCCAGCTTCTCATGGAGGCGTCACCGCTCACACGACAACTTCCGCCGGAGGTCTTCACCCCGAAGATCATACAGCTCTACGACTCGCTGTTCAAGGTCAGCCTCCAGCCCTTGCGCTCCCCCCCCGGTCTCCCCCTCCTTAGGCTAATTGCTTTCTTTGTCTTGTGAAGGTATATACATCTTCCCGCGCAAAAAATGCTACCACGCCTGCGATGCGCCGAGGCTGATCGATTTCGCCGGAATTAGGACGATGACGACGAGGAGAAGACGGACGGCTTCTGGGCCGAGTTCTTCCTCCTGCGGCCCGACCGAGTTGTCCTGAGGACCGTCCTGAGCGAGCTTAGCCCGAGCCAAGTGCTGCTTCTTGTCGACCGAACGAGGGAACTGTTTGCGAGAGCCGTGGCAATACTCAAGACTGAACATGGCGCAGCGCCGTTGCATGCGCTGGACGTGGGTGTTCCCTTTGCCCGAGGAGCTCTGTCGGTGTCTTGCTTACCATGCATAGACTCTAAGCGTCTTTCTGTCCTGCCTTCTCTCCAAGAAGTACCCCCAGCCGAGTTCCGACATTATGGTCGTCCTAGCTGGCCTCGACCATATCGACACTCTCTTTACCGAATTCGTCGGTGCGCTAGATGGCATCACCCGGAACGGCAAGAATTGTGAGACAACAGCAGCCGACCATGCGAAAGGGCGACGCTGACGACGTTGAACAGTGGAAATACGGTACAAGGCTGTGGAAGTGCTCCTGGCAGTTACGGCGGGCGCGTATCAGACAACTCTTCTGACCTACCTGATCCAGAGGGACCTCTTCCCCTCCGTCATGAAGGTGATGTCGACATGTTTCGAGTTCGTTGACTTCGACTGACCATACCCAGCTAATCCAAGACTCTGACTCCCCGACCCGGATCATTGAGCCCTTTACCCTGTTGGGCCTTCTCACCAACTACAACAAGTTCGAGTTTCAGAACCCGTACCAGCTCCGCCTAAACGACTTTGTCAACGAAGCGGCGATTCAGAAGATCATCAGATGTGTGGGCAACACCTGCCAAGAGGTGCGATCACGGTATATCAAGATCCAGGATGACCTGCCCGAGGGATGGACCTTCAGCGCCACTCTCAACATGATCGGCCTGGGAGCCATTGCCCCCGGCCCCAAGCCCACTAAGACGCCGGTTTACGATGTCGAGACCGCAAAGATGCTGTTTACAAAGCTGTACGTTTGTCTGCCATTGACAACCACCGAGCTCATCTAACCCCTTGACCAGACCTGAAGAACAAGCTGCTGTATTGCTGGCGGCATATGACTTTACCCATGCCAACAAGCTTTTCTGCTTCAACCTGGTGACCATGGCGGCCGAAAAGGGCGACGAACAGCCCGTCGCCAGCTACCTGTCTCTGACCTCGTACCTCCTCCAACACGCATACCTATCGTCCCGCGCCACCTACTACGCTCACCTTAACCTCATGGTGCTCCGCCTGCTCATCGAGGACCCTGTAATCTGCAAGCGCATCTGTAATGAAGAATCTAAAGTGGCGGTGCGTCTATGCCGGCAACGGCAACCCTTCTTACCCCTAGTCAAGGGCGAGCGTGTTCTTGCCGTCTCGGTCCTCGATACCATGATCGACGCCATCAACCACAACCTCCGGAAACGCCTCGACGTAGGCCTTTATACGCTCTGCTTTGGCATCATGCTGCGAATCATCTCCTATCTCTCACGCACCCGCACCCGCCTCGAATATCACTGGGCTGAGTTCTTCCGCTCCTTGCTCTCAATTATCCGCTTTCTTGCCACCTACACGTCTGGTCTCAAGGACCTGCCGCACATCGAGACCCTCCTCGATCACGTCGTCAACCTCATCGCCCTGTCTCTCTCTGCCGGCGAAGCCTTCCTCCCCACCCCCGCCGCATACGACGACCTCTTCTACAAGGTGGTTGAGTCGGGCGAGGTGCTCACCAAGTTCAAGGAGAACTACCGCCTGGCCAACCGCGGCAGCAACTCCATCGACACCCTGATCAACGTCAGCGCCCACTACAAGCAGCTGCTCTCCGAGGGCGGCGGCAACAACCGGAAGGCTAGCCTGACCACGCAGGAGGTCACCGGGGTCATCCGCCAGGGCTACGAGACGCTGAGCATCCAGGCCAAGGAAGGACTGGACACTTGGGAGCGGTATCGCGAGGCGGACGAGAGGACGCTGCTGAAGAAGATGGCGAGGGCGGCTGTGGGAGACGTACGCGTCATGGTTGAGCGATAGATTGAATACCAAAAGCTGTTTACGATTGCCATGTTTGTTCCTGTATCATGAAATTAGCGTCATGGCGTCTAGGGACTGATGGGTCTTGCGTATTTTGGGCGATCTCCTTAAATCTGGCGGCCAAAGTGGAAGACACGATGCATCATATTTTTTTAGCTGAAGGATTGTTGACTTGGGCATTTCTGTCCCTTTCGGGTTGTTCTTAGTCGAGTGGGCATAGAACTATTAACTAAGCCGTGCTATTCAGGCTACATGTCCCATGGCTACGTAGACTTTCACTCCCCATTTCTCATTTTCCCTTTTTGATTATCGTCTCGCTGTCATTAAAGGCAGAGCAGTGGGGGCCTCGGGGCATGAGGGTAGTAAGTAGCATTAGGAGATTAGGACCGCGTAAAAATATTAGCATAATAGAGCATCTGCACCACCCACCCTTTCAACTTCCTCGAGAGGAGCAAAATAAGAATGAACGCCAAAAGCATCAACGTTGACATCACTTATCATAATTGGCGAAGGAGAAAAAAAAGAACCTGTGCAATGCGTAATCTGGGAATCGAACCCAGGGCTCCCCGACGTTGCTCGAATGGCAACGGAGAATTTTACCACTAAACCAATTACGCTTTATGATATTTCGGATGTCTTTTCGATGAGTTGTGGCTCTGGTATCTCATCATATGTAGCCCGATAGACGGGAGTCCCGGTCGAGTCATAGATATATCATGCTGATAAGAGAGCTTCGTTTGATCAAGTTGACTGTTGATCTAGTTAAATCGAGTGTCAACCTGGTTAAATCGAGCGTGCATCTGGTCAAGTCTAGTATTCATCTGGACAGCTAAGTTCATGACGGCCTGAGCTTTATCCTCAGCTTCAATTTCCCTGGCCCTTCACTGACCTGGAACTCCTCGTCTTCGCCCGGATTTATCGATGACAATATTTTGCATTTCAACGTCATCCCATATAGAGCCACCAAGGAACGGAGCAGCATGAGACTCATCAACGCAAGGAAGCTAAAGCTTGAGGTCTTCAACGGCCCATCGAAACCCCGCTATGTTATCTTGTCGCACACGTGGGAAGGAGACGAAAGAGACGAAGTGACCTTTGAGGACATGAGGGACCTCACCTTTGCTCGAAAGAAGACAAAAGGCTTCTCCAAGATTGAAGCAACCTGTCGGATCGCGCTGCACAGAGATATCCCCTACGTTTGGGTGGATACGTGCTGCGTAGACAAGTCTTCAAGTGCCGAGCTCTCGGAAGCTCTGAATTCCGTATTTCACTAGTATAGAGATGCCGTCGTTTGTTTAGCATCCCTCTCAGACCTGCCAGCTACAACAGAACTACCAGAGGCATCTGGCAGCGGAAGTAAACTGTTCGGGGCATCCGACCGGGTGCGGAGCTGTCGCTGGTTCTCAAGGGGTTGGACTCTCCAGGAGCTCATCGCGCCGGCTATTGTCGACTTCTATGATTCCGAATGGAATTTGATAGGAACGAAACACGACGCTGCACAAGAGATCGAGGCCATTACTGGCGTCGGCAAAGATGTTCTCGACGGAGAAACACCTTTGATGGACATCCTACTGGCAAGACACATGTCCTGGGCAAGCACGCGGGAGGCAACTCGCATCGAAGACATGGCATACTGCTTGTTGGGACTGTTCGACGTTAATATGCCCATGCTCTATGGTGAAGGGTCTCGTGCCTTTGCTCGGCTGCAGGAGGAAATTCTGAAGGGGACCACCGATCTGTCACTTTTCGCTTGGACAACTGAGGTAAGATCACTACCTCGAGGCATTTTGGCTCAAGCTCCAAAGGAGTTCCTTGGCTGTGGTACCGTCGTATCAGAAAACAGCAGTTCGGCTTTCGGGGCGAGATCAGCATCACCAACAAGGGACTCAAAATCAACGCGCCCCTTGCCCACTTCTCCGATGACATTTTCTTCATGAACCAGCATTGCTTCCGCGTACAAGGACGGGATGGAGCCCCGACGAGCGTTGGAATATACCTGAAGCGAATTGCCGACACCTACTTCCGACACTGGCCCCGACAGACTGCAGTGGGCAACAAGGCCTTCGTTGGTTCTCAAAGACCTATATATTTGGCTTTGGATAAGGATGCTACCCGTTCAAGGGTGCCTGCTCACACAAATCGCCGCATTTGCGTCAAATTTGCGAAAGATACCGGTACTCTGAGAATCCACAGCGTCAAGGGCGTCCCCAAGACATTCTGGCACGCAGAAGGAAGAATGCTTTACATCTACCGTCTTCCAAATTTTGTTTGCTTTATTAGGTTTTGCGTAACATTCAGAATCGAGCCGCGCACGGCGCATGAAATCCCCACGGAAGCTAGCACAGACTTCGTCATCCTTTGCAGATTGAACGATCAGTCTGAAATAGGTCTCAGTCTCCGTGATGCGAAAGACTTACAAGGCAAATCCATGCCCAAACGATTCATCGACCCGTTCTCGGAAGAGTGTGGACCTCCGGGAAACCCTGTAAGCTTTGCTGCTCTTCATCCTCCTAGTGGGAAGGTCCGCCGATCGAAGATGAAGTACCGAAGCTATGGGCATGAATATGAGGTTTCAGCAAGGGCGGATGAGCCTTGGCCTCAGGTGTTTCAGATTACGGCTCAAGTCAAACTGTTGGACGAGTGTCAGCTTGATCGACCAAAGATTTGATCAGTTGCGCGAGTAATGGGCCGGGAGACATACAATGAGATCTTGCCTCCAACCCTCTAAGTAGTACGTCGATGGCCCCTCTTCAGGACGAGCAGCGAAGTACTTCGTATAGAATCTCTTAACTTTGTCCTGCTTTCCAGAACGAAGTTGAGGGCCTGGCGAGAAAGGTAGTGGAGAAATGATGAAGGCTCATGTGAGTACGACAACAATGGAAGATGGCACAGCTTATGAGGCATTGGGACGAGCAGACGAGGCAGTTTTGACACTCTCCATCGTTACTTGCTACTTAGGCCGAAAGCACAGTGTGGTTGTCCCAAAAGCGCTCTCCTCCATTTCCCATCTAATCTACTATCCCCGCACGAGCCATGCAACCCTCTTCTTTTCTTATGTAAAAAGGTCCCCATCTCGTCGTTCCCCCGCATCCTCCAATTTTCATCATGTAACTCGTACGTACTCGGTACTACCCGTTAATCCTCACACCTTATCTGCGTGGAGTGGAAAGCCCGGGGTAATAATATATTTGCCGCATTCAAGGCTGTGGACGGATGGGGGACTCGGTTTCTGCGAAGTATAAACATCCGCACATCTGAATACATTACCCCGGATTTCTCCGTCTTCCTCCCATCCATCCCGTCCCGCTCTACCTCAGGGCGATTGACTACTTAGGTAGGAGGCATTCTTATGCTTTTGACCTAACCTAGCCCTCCCTTTTTCATTGCCCATTCTGTCCACCACCCACGAAGCCTGATCCTACGGCCCTTTTTATAAACTCGACTTGCCAAATGACACAGTTTGTAGGGCCTAGACACGCACAACGTAGACATGGAATCGCTCACTGAACGACAACAAAGGCCCACGCATGTATCCACAACTCTTTCAGAGAGCGCTGCCTTTCAAAGGGCGCGGTCCCACTTGTAATGTCCGGCGTAAGGCGCCAACGGCAAACCGTAATTATGTTATGATATGATCATCATTGCTTGCAGCTCGTGGCTCTTTTCTTTCTCCTCCGCGATTCCATGCTCCTCGCTATCACTCTTCTCATTATCTCCACCCTTTCTCCAGGTTTTTATTCTGCAACTCTGCCTAAAGTAGTAGCGCTCAGCGCCCACCCGCTCACCCTTTTCTCCGATCCGCCTTTCCGGTTTTGGATATAACCTACCACACCACCTCACTCACCCTGGCACATAAATGATGCGGCACGGTCCATCAAGATAGCCTATATGCTGAACAAAACGCGATAAATTTTCTTTCGTTTGCTACGAAAGCTCACAGCACATGGTATCTAGCACGCAATGGTATACGGGAGAGTAAATAACAGCGAAACCTTCCTTCAGCCCATGCCGCCCTTGCTTACAAAAGCGTGCCGGCCAACATGTGGTTGAGAAGTCCCAATCCAAATGTGCTCCCTTACATAATCTTGTTGAGGAGTTGACGCCACTTCGGCCAGCCCGCAACCTTAGCTCGGTAGGCGTTGATCTCATCCCAGTTGTGCTCACGTCGGCCAGTGTCGACGTCGATCTTGGTCGTTCTGAGGATGCCTTCACGTTTCCAAAGGTATCCGACCGCCCAGAAGAAAAGGACGACGGGGAAGGCAAGGTACGACTTGAAGAAGCCCTCAACCGTGCCCATGCCAGGCTTACCGGGGCCAGCAATGATGGCAGTGTAGAACTGAGCAATCAAAACAAGAACGATAAGGATAAGTCCGAGCCACGAGCCATAGACACCACCGACAGCCTGGAAAGGGATCTCGTCGAGGGTGTGGCCGTGGTAGGCCCAAGCCTTGCGGAAGCGAATGTGGGCATAGCAAATTGAACCCCAGGTAAAGAGGGTCGACAACCCAGACAAGGCCAGGAGCCAGTCGAAGACAACGGGACCGTTGGCAGAAAGGTTGACATAGGCGAGGGCACCCAGGAGGATGATGATCGAAACCGAGAAGAGGGGGCGGCCACTCTTGTCGACGTAGCTGAACAACTTGGGAGCATATCCAGTCTGAGCCATCGCAGTCAGGGTTCGGGAGCCACCATAGACGGCGGAAACACCAATGGAAAGGACAGAGACAAGAATGATGGCGTTCATGAAGTGGTTGAAGCCCTTGAGACCCGAGTACTCGGCAGCCAGAACAAAGGGCGAAGCCTTGGGATCAGAGTAGGCCTTTTCGCTAAGCAGTCTCGGATCATCGGCACTGACCAGGAGGCCGACAAAGAAGAGGCCGAGAATATAAAAGAGGGTGATACGCCAGAAGACCTGCTTGATGGCGCCGGGAAGTGCCTGGGCAGGGTTGCGCGACTCAGCAGCGGCAAGGCCGACAAGCTCAGTACCGGCAAAGGAGAAAGCAGCAGTGACAAAGACGGAACAGAAGCCCTTGAAGCCGTTCTTGAAGGCGCCTGAGCCCTCATACCAGAGCTTGGCGCCCTGGTAGTCGGAAAATTGGCCGCTCTCGGGGCCGCCGCCAAGGACGAGAACGAGAGCGATAATCATAAAGGCGATAGTAGCTCCAAGCTTAATCACGGACGACCAGAATTCTTCTTCGGCGTAGCCGAGGGCGCCAAAGACGTTGATGAAGACGATCGCAAGGAGGAAAATTGTGATCCAGACGGCGGAAGAGACAGAGGTGGTCCAGTATTCGATGGTGATGGCGCAGACAGTCAATTCCAGCGGAAGAACAGCAGCCCACTGGAAGACGTAGTTCCAACCCATGGCGAAACCCCACGAGGGGTCGATGAAACGAGCGGAGTAGGTGTAAAAGCCACCAGAGACGGGGAACATGACAGCGAGCTCACCAAGAGCGAAGACTATGCAAGGCACAAAGGTCAGGTCTGAGAACGAAGTACGGAGTATGGCAGCTACCAAGCGGGATACACAATGACACCCCAAGGGCGAGCGTTGAATGGACCGATGATAGTCGACACGAAGGAAGAGGGAGTTGCGACATACCGACATTGAACATCATGATACCGATGATTAAGAAATCCACAAGGACAGAACCAGGGCCCTGTTACTTCAGAGTTAGCCATCGAGACAGCCGGTATATGGGAAGTTGACTTACGCCCTTGTAAAAAGCGCCACCGGAACCAACGAAGAAACCAGCACCAATCGAGCCACCAATGGCAATCATGTGAAGATGGCGAGGCTTCATCTTACGGTCGAGTTCGATAACGCCTTCGCCATAGTTGCGGCGCTTGAAGGACTCGAGGTTAAGACCGTTGCGGGTCCTGAAGCTCTCTTGTTCGTACGCGATGCCATCGGCAGTATCGTGGACGGCGGAGCCCTGATCATAGTCAGTGGCCTGGCCACCCTTTTCGCCGCCGATGTTGGACGGCATCTCTCCAGAAGATTTGGAAGCCATGGTGGGTTGCCGCTATGCTGGGGTGTGGTTGTTGTCGCGGTTGATCTTGTGGGGGAGTATGGAACGGGAGTCCCGAAGGGTGATTTGAGGAAGGGAGGGGTATGTTAAAAGAAGCAACCTGTTCTAGCGAGAGGTGCTTGGTAGTGGAGGAAGGAAGGGAGGAAGGAAGGAAGGACAACCTAGGTCGAGTGACCTCGGGGTAGAGAATGGAGGAAGGTGGATAACGAGGCGATGGATGGGAGAGAAACAGAGGGGGAAGAGGCCCTTCTTAAAGTCGAAGCCGACTCAGAGAAAAAGGCGATGGGTTGATGGGAAACAATGGGCCAGCGAGGACGAGGGCGAGGGCGAAGAGGGGAGGGGAGGGAGGGGAAGAGAAGAGAGCAAGAGGGTGACGCCGGGGTTCGTTGAGACGGTAGGTACTCCGTATGCATGGAAGCTCTCGGTGTCGCACTGGGTCCGTCGACTAGAGCTTCTAGCGTGGCCCGGGGCTGGTTGGTCTGTGATCTGTGTTGGATGGGCTGGTGGGGTGGCGAGAGGAAGGAGGAAGGAGAAGGAGGAAGCCCGAAGGCTAGAGGAGTGGGAGGAGTGAAGAAGAAGAAAAGCCAAGACTTGAGCTCGGCGAGGCGATACGGATGGACATGGATGGATGGGGTAGGTCGGAAGAGACGACGACGCGGGGCCTGGGAAAGAAAAACGACGACAGCCAACGACGACAGCACGACGACGAAGGCAAGCAGAAAACAAAGAGCGAGGAGGAAATCCAAGAGCCACAGAACCGCAGAGTTACCCAAACAGCACGGGCAACAACAATGGCATCCATCACTAAATCAATGTCACAAACTACCACGCCTCGTTCAGTGCATTCCACACCCAATCCAACGTCTGGTTTCCGGCCCCGACCATCATGTCTCACAGAGAGACGGTGGCAGACAAAGCCAGAGCTGAGTGAGACAGAAATGGAGGAGAGGTGAGAACGAAGAGGAGGCTGTGAAGAGAAGCACAGGGCGCCCGCTTCACCCCAGGGGTGGGAAACGAGACACCATGGTACCGTGCGAAGGGCACGTACCTCATACAGTACGATGATCCATTTCCATTGCGGCTGCGAAGCATGACACTACCGCGGCGTGCCAAGGGGCCGTCTCCGAACAGACCAGGGAGCAGACAAGCAGGAAAACAAGGATACGGGACTAGGAGCGGCGGCAGCGGAGCCAGCTCAAGCCATCTGGACGATCTCTAGCATTGCTGGTGCAAATGGATTGTGGGTTTAGAAAGCAGGTAATACATAATTATGTCCCCGTCCCTAGCCCCGGCCGGGATGGCTGGCACCGCGGGTCAAGTGGAACTGACCTTTAAGACAGGTTACCCAATCACGCACAATCGATCAAGACACAGCCTGCCGCTCTGAATCACTCCGTCGTCCCAGAGCATCAAACCGCCGCATCGTAAAGCCACCTTTTTTGTACCGTTGCTACAGTACCTACCTCATCGACCCAAGCGAATGGCAAGCCTTGTAGGTGTGCTGCGCCAAGGGGGGATGTCCCGTCCTCTGCATCTCTGCATCTCTCCTCTCGTTCTTGGCCTTGGTCCAAGGTTCTTGGCTGTGCTTCCTAGCCTCCTCCCTCTCCGACTGCTGTCCAACGCCTACCCAAAATGGGCAACTACCCCAATTCTCCTACCGCGCACTAAAACGCCGACAATACTACATCAGAAACCCATGGCCATCATCTTAATAGTACTACATACGGATGTGTGCGGAGCAGATGCTTGCGCCCCCACCACCTGGCTCCTCTCCCGTTTTCTCGTCGTCGTATCATCCTCAATCATGCTTATCGCAACCCCATCGCATCGGCATCTCCATAACCTTATTGATAACACAAATATTTGCTTCAAAGATTTACATTGGCTCCTCCTCCGCTCCCATGTCCCTCACCTGCCAAGCGCCCACATCTCCACCTCGGTGCTGACCCTAGTACTGTGCGGATGCCTGTTTGGCCCCGGCTTGTTACCCCTGCCGCACCCCTGATCATTCCCCTTCGTCTGTCTGTGCCAATTGCCTCTCTTGTCCATCCGCTCTCATCACGACCCATCGGCTCAATGATAACTTCAGATGGGGCATTCTCGCACACGCCATCCACTTCACCGTTCATCACCTTCCATCTTGGGTATCCCAGCTTCCTTCTAACTTATACCACTGCCCCGGCAAAACCCTAGTCTGGGGGCCTAACTACACGAATACAATGCCAAGGCGTGTTCACCGGCTGGACGTCCTCCTCTACGTTGACTACGAAGTAGTAGCTGTTCGAATGGTGCTAGTTTCTGAGCAAAGGGCAGCAGGAACCAGAGAACAAAGACTGTCTGCCGCGAGCATACTACGTAACTGCATAGAAAGTGGCCTTTTGATAGTCCGACGCCGCAAACTCAACCTAATGCGGCGAAACGAGTAAGATCATCATGGTCTTTGCTTTTGCAACTGTAAGCTCATCGCCTCGCCTGCCTGTGCCTCGACTGCCTACGACAGGTAGTCAAAAGAGGCTGAGAGGAAAATCATTCTGCTGTCATGCGCCGCCTTCTCATGCTAGTCGCTGGCCGATCACAAACCCTCATCTTTCCTACACGCCACCTACACCATCGTCAGACGTTGCCCGATGACGACGACATGCCCTGACAGTGTTAGTACCTAGTCACCCATCTAGTTATCTCTACGGTTGCCAATCACATGGTGGTTGTTGAAGATGCGCCTTCATCAGCTCAGCTTTACTCTCACACGAAACATACATTCATGCATTGCCGCGGTTAGTGGTGCGGTAGACAACGGCTTCCGAACACCTCCTGTCCGGGGTTATGACGAGGGAGGCAACGCTAGAATGCGATATTTTATTCTGGAAGCCGCGCCGCGCCGCTCTAGTGCAGGGTGCTATTCCCTACCTATCTAAAGCTGAGGGAGAAGTTGCAGGCATCGACGTCGCCGATCGGGCGAGTCAGCGAGCCAAGGATGGGGACGGATCAGATCTCTAAAGCGGCCCTCTTCTCAAACGTATCTATCTACTGGTTAGCCAAGGCCCGAGTCACCAGGCTAGTCGCTGATGTGGTGCGATGGCAACCTCACTTTGGGATTACGGTCACAGGCGTTTGGTTGCCTCTAATTCTTACTAGGAGGGGCCGCTCCGTCGTCCTACACGGAGGAGGCCCGACCCTGGCCACACGGATGCTGCAAGCCACAGTGCGGCAATCGCTCTGCCGGCGTCCCGATGAGGTTGGCTTCTATCAGATGTAGATTAAGTAAGTATCTACGGTGTTATTTTATACTACGTACTCCAACTCCACGATCGCTAGATCTAATGTACGGGGTGCTATACGTAACAGTTTCCTCTTAACCCGCCTTTACCCCGTGGGCAAGATGTGCACGTCTGGGGAAGGCTGAAAGGCTCCATCTCGACCCAGCTCGATCGAGCCTCAACGTCTCCTGAAGCCTGGCAAGAGACGCTTCCCCAGGCGTTTGTACGTAATGCAAAGCCTCGTCGACCTAGGCCCCGCTGTTGGGAGCTGTCATCACCACACGCCTTGGGCGGTGTCGCGGACGCACAGGGTTGGGGCATGGATGGCGACGGTGGGCTCGGACATGGCCGGCCTCTTCGTCCTTGGCAGGCTCCGCACCAATATCTTACCTGCACGGTGGGTGGCCTGGACCTTGCCTATGCACAGACGAGTCCTCCCCTCTCATGAGACATACAATCTTTCCCTTTTGATCCTCCATCGATTGTTAGCATGGCAGGTGCCCCGGCAACCCGGGCAGAACGAAGAAAAGAAACGCGACGCAAAGGCTCCAGGGACGGACGAGCTAAGGAATCCTTAAACGCCTACTCAAAATCCTTCGACGTCATGGGCTTGCTCGCGTCACTTTTAAATGAGACTTTCTAGACAAGCCTGTCGGCTGAGAACCAAGCAAGTGGCAAGAAGGTGGCTAGGTCGTACGCACTTACAGTAGCACCAATACGAGCCGTAGGCAGTGTGTTACTCACAGCTAAGGAACAAGGCCGGCCAGCCAGACAGCTACTGACGATGGCAACATCGGACCGCGATGAAAATGGCGACGGTTTTGAAATGGCTTGCGACGCTAATTAGCTTGGATGCAGCAGTCCCTCCTGGAGAGTTCAACAAAAGGCTCCCCAGGTTGAACTCAGGTGAGGATATCTGCTTGGGGTGCACTTTAGTTGGCGAGCGCTCGGGGCTTTTTGTTACGAACCGGGGCAGCCTGTCCTAGGAGGGTCTAGCTGGGCACCGTCGAAGGAAGCTCGGAATAGCTTCAACCTAAAAAGAGCGTCTGCTACACCCCTGCTCCGACCCGACATTCCTGTTTGAAAGGCCTTCAGACCAACGTGTGGCATGGCATACAGCAATGGTTGAGGGGCATCAGGAACTCAAGGCCCGGTTCGCGATTGCATGAGCTAAGGCAGCCCCAAACATCAATTTCGCAATCCAATTGCTCGTTGTCGCTTAGGTGGAATGGCCTGAACTTTCACAATACATGCCCATGGTTGCCAAGCCCGGGCTCCGAGTCCTGAACCAGAGAGAGCTGTGGCTACAACCACAATGGCAGCCGTGGCGTGGGGGGCCTTGGCTCTCGATGCTTAGCTCAGTCGCGCCGGCCGTCGCCTCATTGCACCTGATGCGACCGACAGCCGTTGCCTTGAAGCACTCTTCCGTGCTAATTAGGTAGGCCGAATACCTGTGAAGCCCCTGCACCGGCCAACCTCCAAGTCGGGAGAGCACCTTACTTCGTAAAAAGTCCATTACCATCCATCACATGGGAGGGACCCTGATGAGTCTTGTGCTTTTGCTCGGAGCCGTTCCAGAGACTGGGTAAGCGGCCCTGGCAAGGCGCTTTGGCCATTATTAATTGTGGTTCAGCGTTGTCAACCCTCTCAGTCACACACACAATCAATCAGCTTGATTCCCTCTCGAACCACTGCACAGCGGCATGTTGAACAAGGCATCGTCTCCGGTGAAAACCGGGCCTGACTCTAGAGTGGCATCCGAAATGGGGCTTGAGGGTCGAGTTCCTTGCTCAGTTTCTTGGTGGGTTTCACGATAGCCGGTGCTGTTACAGCTATTTACCTTTCTATGTCGCCGCTCGGGCGAGAGAACGGGGCCGCCAGAAGGATTTGCGATGGTCCCTGCCTCTGTTGGGACCTACTCTTAAAGCCACCGATCTATCTGGTTATCTATCAGTGGAGTCGGCCTTGCCGTGTTGTATACGAGTCTTTACACTCTAACCACAGATATACGGATTGCTGACTGACCATGCCAAGGCAAAATCAAGGCTTGTTGGCCGAGTTCTTTGGGTTCTTGGGCTTTATTGGAGTCCGAGTTGAACGATCCTCACTGCATGTCCCACATCAGATGATAAGCGACTTCACGTATACAGGCCAGGATGGACGGCCTGCACTAATGGTCTCTTGATCCTTGGACCTTGCTTAGTACTAAGAGTTAGGTTTTCTCGGGTGGGATGCGAGTTTCTAGAAAACGTCGATTTAATGGCAGGTAGCTTACCCTACAGACGAAGGAGGAAGAGCAACAGATTGGGACTCATTATCCGTTCTATGAACAAAAGACAGAGCTACTAGCACCACATATACGGGGATGGCCTCCAAAATTGTATACCCTTGGCCGAGCTTCCCACTCACTGTATTCGGTGGATGTGAATAGCTATTCTCAAAGTATCATGGTGCTGAGAGCGACTCGGTTGCATGTTGCTCCGGTTCTTATCACCCAACTGCGGAGTGTTGGCCAATGGGCATTGAGGATTGGACTGCTGAAGATGGTCTGACGACGCTGGTGACGACAGCCGTAGGATCCCTCACCTGAGTCGTTTTAGGTGAATTCACGTCTTGTCTCGTTCCTCATCCTCTCTCGTTCCTGCATGACCTATTCTGGCAAATCTTTAACCTACGGTCCCGGCTCCGCTGAGTCAAACTTTGTACAAATCGCCCCCCTAACTATCAGCATCTGCGCGCGTTAAAACCCACCCCGCCGCCAAGGAAGAACAAGGGCATTCGCCTCCACCACGACAAATGACCTCGACCTAACTAAACACCTACTCCGTCTTGCCAAACGCCGTGCGCATCTATCTTGTTCTTATCTCAGCTCGGCCCTTTTCCTGGGTAGACAAAGTTTCGCGAAAAGCAAAGGAGAGAATCAATCAATGGGCCGTCCAGACTCAAAGCAACCACCCCACTCGATGGGCTCTGACATGCCACAGAACGAGTTTGACGATCTGCCCCCTTCCTACGAGGCGTCCACTGCCGTCTCCATCTCCGGGAACCCGCCGCCGGACCGCCGGAGAAGCACCTCCAGCACCCGTTCCCACGACGGCCTCCTCCCGGAGTCTTCTCCTCCCACGCCGCAGCCGCAGCCGACGGCAGCCCGGGGGTCACAGAGCACGCAGGGCTATCAGAAGACGAACCCGATGGCGTGGGAGGGGCGAACCTGGGTCGACTTCAAGAGCAAGCCCGGGTGCTGCGGGTCGTCGAGCGGTGGGTGTTGTTTCTCCAGCCGCGGGGGGTGTTGCTTCTCGGACCGGGGCGGGTGCTGCTTCTCGGACCGCGAGGGCTGCTGCTTTTCGGATCGCGGAGGGTGCTGTTTTGGAGATACTGGGGGTTCGTGTTGTTCGACGCGCGGGGCTTGTTGTTTGAGTGAAGGGCCGACGCAGTAGTTTCCAGGAGGACGCAGAGGAGCTGGTTTCCTCGGGCGAGCTGAGGCGTCGGTGGAATGGGTTTTGCTGCGATGAAGACGTAGCAACGACATTGTTGACGAGAGAAGCTGTTTTCTACCCTTGTTTATGCCCTCAATACATTGCATATATTAGCCGTTGTCGCTGGGAAATTGCATACCTTTCTCCTCCCTTGTTCATTCTCCTTGGCGTTCAGCTCTATAGCGATGACTCGTGCTACTTGGGCTGTAAACCCACCCTTCCCTACCATGTTTATTTGCTTCAACACAATCCTAATGGACCGATTCCCTGACGCCCTGACTATTCTGTCTTTATTGATAGCGAGACTATGTCTACGGAGAGAAGATAAGAAAGCTGATAGGCACGTGATATACAGCCAGACCGGAGAATATCACACAGCCCAGATAGCACGACTCATAGTGATGATCGACTAGAGTGGTAGGGATAAGAGGTTTAGCAAGCTTAGATTCCAGGACCCACCGTCTTCTGCAATATCTCTTCCTTATCTTTCTCGACCGTCTCGATGCCTCGTTGCACAATCATCTAGAACCCGGTCCTCGAGGTTTGGGGGCATTCTGAGCTCCACAAAGCACCTCTTCCCAAGGGGACAGGGAGACTCGATGGATGCCATAGTAAGACATATGGAACCCAAGTCCCCGTCAATCTGGGCCGCCTTCTGGCGATCCAAAATTCTCTGACTGGCGGAAAGCCCTTGATCCAACTCATCCATGGGAATAAGGGCTGGAGGCCGGGAAGGCGGGTACTGACTCGAGGACCTTCATGAGATGCTGTATCATCTCCGAACGGTTAAAGAACGGTTCGTAGAAAGCGGTCCCACGGTTGTGAATATTCTTCTCTCGTGTTGACAAGCCTAAGCTCGCAGCCATGCCCCGACGGCTTCGTTTATCCATGCTGTCATAACGAACAGGATTGGGATCCCAGAGCCAGCTTCTCTTGAGCTTTGTCGGTACAAGACAGAAACCATAAGATCTTTATGAAGGAGCTTGTAGTGGCCCAGTATCTCGTTGGCTCGGTTCTCGGTTGCTATACTGAGTGGCTGATCGATCGGCTTCATCTCTGGATCTGGCACAAGGCAGAGAGCATGGCTGAAAGAAAAGTCCATCGATCTGACAACTGAAAACACAGAAAGTCGGATTCATAGTCCTCGTCGTTGACTCTTTTTTTTAAGTAGTTTCTGTGTCACCCAAACCTCACCCATGCTCGTAGTACCCAGTCACCCGAATATTACATTCAATTTCTTTTTTTGGCTTGTTAAAATGACGTTTGTGAGCCTGATACAACTTCTATTGCTAGTCGTAGCGAGCCCCTAGTGACAACATCCTATGTCGGATCAAGGGCATCCGTACTGCTAACATGGAATTTGTTTCGTTTATTTCTGCAACATGAATGGGAGTTATTAAAAACAATTCACAAGTTCCCGCGCGTCTTAAAGAAGGGACATTTTGGTATATGAACGTAGCGACTGGAAACCCAAACAGAGGTTGCGAGAGTTGGAGCGATGCTGAGATGCCAACAGCTAAAGTTATGTCAGGCGGAAAGTATGGCTACACTTGTGGCGTGATTGTCGTGATCCCTTCTTCGACCTCTTACAAGCTGTTGGCCCAATAAGGGCGGGCCAGTAGTCAGATCTCCAACCTCAGCGACGAGAGGTAGGAGGATAAATTCGCTTGCGATCTTCAAGAACATCGTCATCATACTCAGTGGTCTGTTGGGATTGCGATATGTTGACGTTCGTCCGGCGTTTGAGAGACGATGGTTGAGCAGCGAGAGAGTGATTGAAGCAGTGGGAAAGTAAATTGGAGGGAGAAAATGGAAAAGGAGTAAATCCGAGGGCGTACACTTAACTGTGAAGGTACAGGTTATGGCACTTGGCTGGACAGGCGTGGTGAAACTGGAACACAGCGGCCGTCCTCCTCCCCGAAAAAACTGGAAGGTCATGTACCTTACATGGTGACGAATTACGTCCGACGTTCTTGATTAAGTCTCTGTTCTTCAGGTAGTTGTCTTCTTTGGTCGAGGCACCCTACCACCGGACGCTGTGTTTTTACTCAGGCTTGCCTCAGGGAAATATCGGCAATATGAGTCTTAACATGCTATTGGTGTACGAGTGAGAGGCCCTAGAGGCACAATTCAGCGTGCTTAACATCGTTCTCTGGATTGAGACACTGCTATGTCAACTGAGAACCCTCCATTCTAATCCTGCCATTCATATTTTGGAGGAGGGTGGAGTACGACCATGGACGTCGAAAACACACAGCACATTTCTGGATCTGTACTTTGCAACGGGCTATAACACCCCAGACGAGCCACAAGAAGCTAGTAACGACTAACGAGTGAGAAGACATTCACTCCACGTGCCGTGCAACATGCAGCATCTTTTTCACGTAATCAGCTAGAGACAACACTAGAGCATAATAGTTTGCTTCTGACAGTGGCGAACTATTCTTTGTGCATCCCCCCCCTTTATTGTTTCGTAGCAACTACATTAACCCTCCTCCGTTCGTCCTCGGTGTTAAAGCTCTCGGCCCTACCGACGCGAACCTCTCACTGGAACTTTGAAAAAGTGCAACGTTAGGTAATCAGATCGTCAAAAGTCACGTAGCGACGGTCATCGCGGTGATATGGTTGAGCGGGTTAGGGGAGCTGCTTCTGGAGGCTAGCACCCGTGGCCTATTCAACCATAAGCTGTATATCATTGACGTTTGTGAGAACCACGGAAACCTGTGAGGTGCTGCATGAAGAACCGAGGTCGTTGACTAAAGGTTGAAGACTTGTGCCTTGACCCTCGGCTAACACGAAGGCTGCTCAGCTCACAGTTGCCAAATCATCCACGTCAATTTATGCTTCCTTGAGTTCCGCTTCGCGTAATTAGGCTTCCTCTGCTCTCTGAGATTGTTTTTGATATCAACTTCGTAACTGCAACATGCCTAACCAGACTAAAGCAAACAGGCCCAGATGGCACTTCCCCATGCCTCAATGTCAATCCGAAATCCCATGATGACCATCACACGAGGCATTCCCAACCACACTCTCACTTAAACGTGAATAACCGGCAAGAATCGTTCCATCCAACCGCTCGGCGCCTACCCGCGTCTGACACTCGGCTCCGTGCACCTGGCCTGATCCGTCATACGACGGAGACCCCAGACACCGATACTGTTGTGAAACCCTCCGATACGACGGAAACTCCCCGAAATGATGACCAAGAGTCGCGTATATACGAATACACATCGCGGCTTTGACCTGCAAGGTCCCGTCCCCCGGTACCCTGCCCAGAACCGGCCAGGGGGTTGAGCCTTATTCTCACATACTGCCGCAGTGACTCCATTACTGAAGCCCCATCTGCCAAGTCTCTCGCCTTTGCCCTACATTCTCGTATGTCGCTCTATCAGTCCATAGTACCAGGACCAAGCTGCAAACCGTCAACGGGAAAAGTCGGCGCCAGGGCCTCGAGCCACGGCATATCGAAAAGGACCGGAGTCGCCGGCTCCCGGCCACGGACATTACAGAAACACGCCCCAAAACCCAAGAAAATTTGGCAGGAAAAAGAACACATCTTCCCGTTGATCTACGTACACGGCTCAGACGCGCAAGCGAAGCGCCCAATGACACCACCACATGGGGTGGATGACTCCTAGCCCGTTACGAAGTGCTGGCTATCCCTCGAAGTCAGCCCGGTCTTGGCCCCGGCCCCGGCCCGGTTTACGATCATCACGAACTGACGTCCGAAATTGTTGCTTTGAAATACCCGTGCTTTGGTAATTAGTAGAACGAACTGTGGGGATCGCGCCCGGCGTGGGTAGCGTGTGTTTGAGCGTGCCCGGAGCTGCGTGGGTGGCGAGTGAAGCCGACGCCAACGACGGGAACGGGAGCGATACTGCCGGACCCAGTAAGAAGCCGACTGAGCAGATTTCAGTGCTGAACCGGCCGAGACGAGATTGATCGGGGGCGCTTTCTGTGCGTATGCCTCCGGGGCCAGTGGGGGAATGTGCGGAGCCGTCAAGAAACCAAACCATGTTGTAGACGGCAAGATGAGTCCTGTGAATGGACCTTGAGTTTAGGTACGGAAGTCAACGAAAATGGTAGTTAAGCTTTGAAACTTTTTTTGGTCAATTGAAGAATAGTATGTGCGAATGTCTCCATAATCAACGCCGTGCTGCTCCTCGGGTGCTGTTAAAGTCCGGGAGGAAGGGAGGTATAAGTCTCCGTCAAGAAAGGCGTGGATGCCAGTCTAATTAACAGAAGAGAACGGAGGCTCAATATTTCTCCTTTGCCCAAGGATACTCGCTCTTCTCCTTTTGTCGCCCTTGGGCTTCGTCCTCTACCTACCTTTAGTCTGCTCTAGAACAGCTTCTGGCCGTCTGTCAAGACAAACCCTGGTTTTGCTTCCCCCAGGATGGTGCCGTGGTTGTCCCCCCCGTTAGCCGATGAAGAAACAACATCCAGTCATGCCGCAAAAGATGCTTTCTTCGCGAGGCTGGTCATGCGGGATAAGTCTTTCGTAGTCGCCCCAAAACTTTATGCATTGATCAATGCACGTTGCTGTTTCCGCTGTGACGCGGTGTCTTCATACTCGTCGCTTGGGGGGTTTATGCGCCAGGTATTCTCTTCCCCGCCTCATCGCTTTTAAGCGTGATAGTTTATTGTTGTTCGTCGTTTAGCCTAGTCATCCCACCTCCGCCGTGTCCCCAACATCTGTAGATGGGGCATTTAGCCGACGAGGGCAGCACCGCCGGACTCAATGGCCTCAATCTCGGCAGCAGTAATGGCAGCGCGACGGAAGCGGGTAGGAAGCTCGGAGAGGTCAAAGGCAATGCCTTGAGGGGCTTGGACGGGGCCGAGGCTAGCGCCAGTGGCACCACCAATACCGCCCTCGCTGCGAATGCTCTTCTGGAGGGGGCCGTGCTGCTGGGCGTGGTCGCGGTAAGAGCTGAAGGAGTTGTGTCGGGAGGAAGCTGAGCCGCTGCCGTAGTGGGTGAAGCCCTCGGGGAGAGAGCCGGTGGGAGAGGCGGGATGAGGCTTGGCGGAGTGGTCAATGTTGGCTGGCAGAGATCGTGTTAGCAAGTTCTGAGGTAATATTGCTGGGTGTTCGGCTGTTGGCTGCCGGGGAATTGGGTTGAGACATACCAGGGATGGTGCGAGGACCGAGGAACTTGATGAGAGGAGTGCGCTCGGCGTGGACAGCAGCCTGACGGAGAGATCGAGTGGCGGAGAACATGGCGGCGGTCCTGGTGGTAGTTTTTTTGGTGGTGATTCGGTGGGTGGTTGTGGTTTGGGAGGAGAGGATGGAAGAGACCGGGAGATTCGGGCAAGTTAGGCTAAGTCGGCTTAAGAAATCGAGTAAAGGCGACGGGAGCCGAGATTGGGAATTGCGAGCTGGGGGGATTGGATGAGTGGACGATGAACGAATGCACCTTTTTTGTGGCTTCAAGACAGTTTGCTTGAGCAGGAGAGTGTAAGTTGAGAGGGAAGAAAGAAAGAAAAACGAGAAGAGGGTGTCGTGGGATGGACGGGAAAGGACGTGATTTGTATTTGAGGAATTTTCCCCCAGGCGGACGGATGAGTCGAGGAGCTCCCATCACCTCACCACCACCTTACCTAGTCTAGGTCTTGGGCCAGGCCCAGGCCGGGCAAGCTAATAAAAGGCTGGAGCCCACCCGACCCCTCCTTCGCTCTGCACTACGCATGTGGTAGTTCGGCGGTCTCTCAGCCTAAGCAGCCTGAAAAAAAGGAAAAAATCCAGGGCCGACAGACTTACAGGGAGGTGGGGGGGCTTTTAAACAGCCCACTCCAGCCCATCCACCATGTTTAACCCACCCACCCACCTGACCCGACTTCTCTGACGACGCCGCGCCGCTTCTCTCTGTGCGACCGTCGTTCACAATGATAGATGGGACGGGATGCCCTTCCCCACGCCTTCTACATAGTTAAGGTGCGAGTGGAGCCCCCCCACATTAGATAGGTACAGTTGCAGAGTTGCACCGAACGAGACTTCACGTCGCCATGCTACGGGGAAACAAGCAACTGACAGCGAATGGCGTGTATGTAACCGGCGGGCAGCACCGAAGCTGCATTGGGGACTCTGGAACTGCTCCTGGTTCAGGCAGACATTTCCCCATTCCACCTTCTGATGCCTAAGGAGAAATTCCGGACAAGCGCGCACGGGAATCATGTCGCATTCTCTGTCGTACACACTCATTTCTATCACACCACGGCGCGACGGACACTTCCGCCCTGAACTGAACCTCAGAGTAGGCACGCCCGCGACGTCCTTTTTGCTTTCCACCAAGCCTGTTGCCCGAGAAACTCGGGCAGACGCGTTTGGTGGCGGATCTTTTACTTTCTGATGCTGCCAATGCGACAGATGGAGAGGAGAGTTGGTTGCATCAATGGATATGTAGGCCTGGATGGATGGAAGAGTGGGATAACGTTGTGGGCACGACAGCACACACGGACTTCCTCTCCGTGCTCAACTCGCCCACACACGTGCAGTTCTATCCTACCTTAGCACTCCCGTTTCTGCGGGACGTCAACTATGCAATGTACAGACACTTCCCTCCGTGGCAGTCCAACTGCAGGTCGTTTCGCGGGGAGGAGGATTATTGCCCTTTCTAGCAAGCGTGTCCTCAGCTCACTGGGGTGGTTGGTTTGCGGGCGGGCGGGTGGTTGTAGACGGACATATGGGCGTCTACGTTGGTTGGTCTAAAACTCCGGGGAAAGAAATCATCTTCCATTTGGGCGTGTGGCCATCCAGTTCCATGTACCGACATCGGACTGACATGCCGTTGTGATGCATGTTTCCACAGAGCATCAACATCAACGACCAGTTCTATAATCAAATTCACTGCTACCGACATAGGTAATTGACCATGTACTTACGCAGCATTCGCTACCACGAGGCGAAGTAAGCGGTTTTGCCCTCCCTAGTCAACTCTAGCTGCCGCTGTATGTGAGACTAGTCGTTGCTCGCCACGTACGAACTGCTGCTAACGTTGCAAAACTCGCGCGCCGGACATCCGAACGAGACGCACCTTGGCACCGCATCTGATGTGATTGATAATCCCGTTGATGAATGCTTTTGTTTTGTCCATCAACCTTATCTCCAAACTCCACACAGCGAGATTCCCCGTAGATGGCTTCTGAGGCGGCGGAGACTATACATACGGGGCCACGTTTAGACGGAGGATCTGGCCAGGTCCGGCGGAGGGCCCCGAGAACGAGTCAACATTGCAGTGTTGTTCTGCCTCCTTTCCCCGCTCATCCGACAACGACGCAATGCATCGCACTGCACCATAACCTCCTCCGAGGATAAATCGGAGAGACATGTTTTTCTCTTCGCCGACACGGGATTCGCGAAACGCACCCCACGATGCGGCACATCTACATACATGCACAAACTGGCACATGCACAATATCTGCCTCGGCCGGCCTCAACTCAGCCCATTCACCTGCAAAATGACGACAATGCATTAGCGTCCTGCAAACTCACTGACATCCTTCCGTACCCCGGCCGTTTCGCCCGCTTTTACCCTTTCCAGACTCTGGTCTGTGTCCGTCATCACCGGCATCGGGGGGACACTCCCCTCTCAACTTCCCAACTCCCCCCTGCCACGAATGCAGTGAAAGGAGCTCCCATGATGGCTCGTACCCTAAGCCCACCTTGGTAGTTTTCATCCACTCATGGTAGCTGGGCGGGAGGACGGGAGGACGGGAGGCATGGAAACCTGCTAAATACGTAGTAAGTGAAGTGAACATCTTGCTGGGGCTGGCGCAGTATGGGTGGGATTCGAAATTGAGATTGGGTACTGGGCTTCATTGAAACTGAGAAGCACATTCTTCAACTACGTGGCTTGGAATTCTATGTCCTTCTCTTGTCCTCCAGAAATCGTACATAGGACATTTCTGGGTACTGGACAACAGAAAGCCGTAGATATATGCGTGCCTTTGTCTCCCCGCAAGTTCCCCCCTCCATACCTCTGCACGCCCATTGCAATCCTTGTGATAAGATAACAATTCCCTCCCAGACTTGTCACCAATCAAATGCTCCCAATTCCCAGCTGTCTCTCACTCGATGAAAAAGTCGGTTTGGCCAATGGAACCAATCCCAACAGCTTCCGTGACTCGGACTTGCCGTTTTTGACTCCTCTGCCCGTCTGAGACCTACACTGTGTCTATCGTGTGACGCATCGCATCTTGCATCTTCGCTTCCGATAGGGACCTGACCGTTTGCTCAAAACCTATACCCGACCCGTCTGCAGCTTCCAATTCGTCTTCACGCGCATATTCCCGCCTTGGCTCACGCATCCTCCTTCACACCACCCCCACCCTCCCATTACAAGCAACCGTTTCGCAGCCATGGCCTCTAGCTCCAAGCCCGAGGGCAGCATGCTCTGGGGTGGCCGGTTCACCGGTAAGTCTGCTTCGGTCCTCGTGCTGTGACGGCACCGTTGCGAGAAGCTGCGGTCTGACTCGTCACTTGCTAGGCGGCCTCGACCCTCTCATGGTCAAGTACAACGAGAGCATCTTCTTCGACCGCGTCCTCTACAAGCAGGACATCCTAGGCAGCATCGCCTTCGCCCGTGCCAACGCTAAGAACGGCATCGTCACCTAGCAGGAGTTTGAGGAGCTTGAGAAGGGTCTTCTCTAGGTTTAGAATGAGTGGGAGACCAGCACTTTCACCATCATCTCAGGTGTCGATGTGCGTCCCTACCCAATTCCCCGTCGGCGTTATCTTGCCTACCTCCCCAAGCAGACAAGTCTAACCAGGCTAAATAGGAGGACATTCACACTGCCAACGAGCGCCGGCTGGGCGAGATCATCGGAAAGAATGTCGCCGGAAAGCTCCACACAGGCCGCAGCCGCAACGAGCAGGTCGTCTGCGACATGCGCATGTGGCTCCGCGACGAGCTCCGCAAGATTGACGACCAACTGACCAGCTTCCTCAAGCTGACTGCCGCCCGCGCCGAGAGCGAGATCAACTACATCATGCCCGGATACACCCACATGCAGCGCGCCCAGCCCGTCCGCTGGAGCCATTGGATGCTGTCGTACGCCTTCGCCTTCGCCAACGATCTCGAGCGACTCCGCGAGGTCATCAAGCGCATCAACCGAAGCCCTCTCGGCTGCGGTGCCCTTGCTGGCAACCCCTTCGGAATCGACCGTAACATGATGGCTGAGGAGCTGGGCCTACTCCACCGCCGAGTTCGGCTTTGTCCGCCTCGCCGATGCCTACTCCACCGGCAGCTCCCTGATGCCCCAGAAGAAGAACGCCGACAGCCTCGGGTGATGACCCAAAAGGGTCTCCCTAGCACATACAACAAGGATCTCCAGGAGAGTCTCGAACCCATGATGGACCACGTCAAGACCGTCTCCGACAGCATCCAGATTGCCAACGGAGTCCTCTGCACCCTCACTGCCGTCCCCGAGAAGATGAAAGCTTCCCTCGACCCGTTCATGCTCGCTACCGATGTAGCTGACTACCTTGTCCGCAAGGGTGTCCCCTTCCGCGAGACTCACCACATCTCCGGCCGCTCTGTGGCCAAGTCCGAGGAGACTGGAATTCCCATGAACGAGCTTTCGTACGAGACGCTCAAGGGCATCGACGAGCGTTTCGAAGAGGACATTGCTGACGTCTTCAACTACGAGGCTAGCGTCGAGAGCCGAACCGCCAAGGGCGGCGCCAGCAAGGCGGCTGTGCTCGAGCAGATTGCGGTCATCCGAAAGATTATTGAGTAGAAGGGGTCCTGAAGGCCTTGATGGAAGAATGATTTGGCGTTTTTTGGTTTGTCGAATCTGGCCACCCGGCAAGGGAGGACAATGTAAAAGAGTTAACAAAAAAGGGTCTCAGGGTTTAGACAATAGACAGGCACAAGGGTGCCCCAATACGGACACATATAATACCCCATTTAGTGAAGCCTGCATTCGGCGAGAAATACTCACAATTCTCACAACTTGGGTTGGGATGCAACTCCGCTCTGATTCACTCTTAATTCACTGAAGGGCCTCTTCGCTGAATTGAGAACTCGGCCTCGGCCTATCCTACCAGCGATCAAGACTGAAGACTATTTCAACACTAGGATCTTCCGTTGGACCTAGTCTCTTACACATCTTCACCGCTTCCTTTGGGCTCAGCTGGCCACGATGGAGGAACCGGAGCTGGTTGCGCCCTCGGCGCCCGGCTTATCACTCCAAGGCGACTCGCCACAGCCTACCATCTATTATCAAGACCAGTCGCCTTTCTTTACGGTGCTCACCGCAGACGCCCGCTATGAGTTATACACCTTCCTCTTCGGCTCGAGGTTCATCCACATTCAATATGTATGCAACCCCTTCAAGGCGACTGCAGGTAAATCAAACCACCACTGGCGACATTGCGTGTGCGTTAGCCGGAACAAACGCGCTCACTACCACTCATACGAAGAAGAACACGATCCATGCCATGTTTCAGGAGTACTGCTGCTGCTGGCCTGTCGGCGGATATACATGGAAGCAGCACCTGCGCTCTACGCTACCAACACGCTCTCCTTTGATACCGCATCCTCGGTTTTGCTCCTAACATGCAAGATTCAACCACCGCAATGGGAGATGATCCGCTGTGTTGATATTTGCGTCTGCATCACGGATAACTGGTGGGAATGGAACGACGTCTGGGCGCTGCTGGGCGAATTCCCGGGCCTTAAGCGCGCGGGTGTACGAGGGCGCCGTACCGACAACCAAGCCGAGTTTCTCGTGAAGGAAAAGCAAATGGAGGAAATCACCGAGAAGGAGAGACGAGCGCGGGACTTGAAGCTATGGGCGGCCCCGATGCTCAAGTGGACGAGCGAGGCGCATGTGGATGTGGGCTTCTTGGAGAATCTAAAGCAGGACCTTGCTGGGCTACGGGATGTGTTGCGGGATGCGGGCGTATTGGATCGGATGACGCTGTTTTGGGTCAAGAACGGAGGCAAAGTCAAGGATGAGGAATACATGGATACACTTGCGCCACCTGAGAAGACGCAAGATATCTGGGAGGTGCTGAAGGTTGAGGAGCCGGAGTGGCGGGTGCGGTTTTGAGTATTTGCTTGCCTAGTCTAAGTCAGGATGCAGGCCTACCATTCACGGAATAATGCCTTGGTATTTAGTTCAGCTGGCTGCCAGCTGTCAGGCAGACCACAGAGAGCCAAATAGGCATTCACTAGCTACAAGTCTGTTTGCTACTACCAACCCTTTTTTTCTCCCTCTTCATCTTTCACCTCTTCAACTCTCGCTCTATTTCTCACGAATCCCCCATCCTCCCATTCACACTCAAAAGGTCTCATCAACATGCCGTACAAGATCGATCGAGGCGCCAGGCAAGGAAACTCTCCTCTTTATGCGAAACTGCCCCCTGAAATTCGCCGCATTATCTTCACGCAACTCTTTGGCGAAGTACATATTAGCTTTGGCATACCCGGGGAGATATTTCAGCGATCCAGCCACCCCCAGAGACATCTTCCTCGCTTGTGGCATTGCATCTGCCGGAGGAACCGTGAGGTGATGCCTCATCGACATTCTGAGCTTGATCACAAGTGGAGTTACATGGCGATTGATATCCTTTTCACTTGCAAACGGGTGTAAGTTCTCCCTTAGCATAGATACATAGTTATCGATATTGGAGAAACATACTGACTCGCAACTCAAGGTACGAGGAAGATCTTTATATTCTCTACAAGACAAACACGTTCACCTTTCAGGACCCAAACGTCTTATACCTATTCCGATCTTACGCTATGCCATACCTCACAGTCATTAGGGATCTGAACATCATCCTACCGCACAGGGCGGACTCACATAAAAGGTGGGTAAATGAGGTCAAGGCTATGGCGTTTCCCATTTCCCCGCCTTTGTGTCTCCTGAATCTTTGTATCCGGGCGCCAGACGCTTTCTCTTGATGGCTCGACGGTCCACTGGGAGACAGCGAAAAGCAAGCCATAATCAACATGATATCAACTATTCTAGCAGGCGAATCTGCTCTCGTGCTCTCTTTGGATGTCATCTTACCGGACAATTTCTTGCAAATTGTGTCACCTGGGGTTGAGAGCTGGGCTGAGGCCGGAAAGCTGTTTAACTCTCTCACACCCTTCGCATCCACCTACACCGATGCGCGACGGAGAGGACTCCGACGATTTGAGCCGCGAGTTATATTACTTTGACGACTATGGCCCGCATGGTTAGTGATCGAGGGATCTGGCGGAGGTTTATGATCGAAAGGGGTTGATCACACTGTGACAATGGAGCGCTCAGTGGCGAACCTGCGCTGGATGGAATGCAACCTGGGTGTCGAAAGTGTAGGATATGTAGGACTGGTCATATGAAGGTAGTGACCGCGGGTTGGTGGTTGGATGTACTGATGCTTATCAACGAGTAATTACGGCTTCTAATATTGGCACCAGAGACGAACCAAACGCGTACTTGAGTCAACTTGAAATTGCTTTGATACGATTCTGGCTTTATATAAAACGAACTTGTAGGGCTAGCGGCATTGGGATCCAATGTTTGATGTTTCTAGGAATGACCACGGCGATTCACTACTAGTACTTCTTTGCTGAATCTAAACTCATCAGCATGTATCCCAGCTGTCAGTCTTTAATGTTAGGTTATTATTTGATCTGACCCAGCTTTAAAAACGCAGCCATAAGGTATCAAAGCGGCTGGCTTAGTCTCCCTTATCGAATTGCACCCGTCGCAGTGTCCAGCTCGTTAGGAGATTCCCCACCTTGACCATTCGAATCCCTACTCACCGGCACCTCAAAGCTCTCACCTTTCCGTGCTATGAAGAAGTAGGCACGTAGTAAAGACAACAATTCTAGTAATATGCTCTCAGTCTAAATGATTTACATAGAACACAGACTGCTCTCACTACAATCGCAACTTCGATTCATTGTTATCGGACTTTGTTTGAATGTGGCTGAGTTGTGCATGTTCTAGATTACTACTCCTAGGCCACGCTGGAGTTATAAGCTAAGATTATGGTAACCATGCCTTGGCGACATTCCTTGGTCTGAGGGAAAGACGGAGTTTTCGAGCGAACAAATATGACCCGTCGTACTACACCTCTGGGTGTCGAGAAACCCTTACGCGTATTATCTCGACCTCTAATGTACAACTATCACGACTGTCAATAATCATGCAAATGCAAAAAATCTTTTCTTAAAAGGATTGAAGCGTACTGCATGCAAGATTATAATGAACAAGGAATCTATGTAACCTTAGTGGCCAAAAGCCGTGTACTACCCAACCCGACCAACCGAACCCAGCTTGCATGCCTCGTAAGTCATAATGTACAAACCACAGGAAGACGGACCTGTAATACCGTGCCCGTAACCGTAACTAGAACGGGTGCGAAAACGGCAACTCAAAGCGATCGATGTTGTGCTCACTTGGTCGTTCTACCAACCAACTTCCTGACAATCCCAGTGCATTCCCTTGGGTCCTCGAAGACATGCCATGCCTCTGGGGGGACGTTTTGGAAGGCCTTCTCGAACCGCTCGAGATTGTTCTTCTCGTCGATGCCAATGGCAGAGACGTCGGTAACCTTGCGGATGAGTATCATCCTGACCCAACCAGGCATGGTTCGATAGCTAGTTTCCATGTTAGCACTGGGCGTAAAGGAGGATCGGGTTGGAGGAGTGTCAACTTACATCTCGCCGTAGGCCTCGGGATCAGACTGCGTTGAATCTCCGATCAAAATCATCTTCCTCTCGGGAAGCCATGAGTTGATCTTCTTCATGCGATCAGTCTTATACTCCTCCGTCCCCATAGTCAGAGACGACAGCAGACCAGCGACGCTCCGCCAGTTGGAGTCGCGTAGAATCATAGAGCCGGGCGGGAAGTATCGGCTGCGAAACTCGTGGAGAAACGGATAGAGGTTGTAGGGCGAGGCAGAGAGATAGAACCACGGGGTATCGCGGGGGAGGATGGACTTGAGCTCGGCGTAGAGCTCAGGCATGCCCGGGACGGGTTTGGGTTCCTCGACAAAGGTCTCGCGCAGGATGCCAAGAGGGTCGCTTGTCATCGTAATCTTGATTGTGTCATCAACGTCTAGGGGGCCTCAATTTAGCAATGAACCGCCTGTATTCGAGTGGTACGGATAGGGGAGACACGCACCCGAGATAATTGACCAACCGTCCGCTCCAGCATAGTAAGTGTGCATATCGAGGATTCCATTGACGCCGCCAGGCACCGTAGCCGATGCCTTGACAAATGATCCCTTAGAGCTGCGATTGACAGACAGGACTTGGGAGGTGATGCCGTTAATACTCGTCGGTCCCAGCTTCAACTCGCTCCCGTGGTGGTCCACTTCGAACGTGCGCACCGTCTGGATATCCCAGAGAAAGGGAATCAGGCGCTCTTCGATAGTGTCGCGCTCGGCAGCATCATCGGCGAGCCCCAGCATCTTAGCAATGCTCGAAACGACATCTGCGATACGGCATTTCAGATCAGGTTCGAAGACGGCGGCGATGAACTCGGCTTCCCACTCGCCGTGCTTCGGGGACTTGTAGGCGGTGTTGTCGAAGAGCCAGACAATGTCGTCGCCGTCGACAGGCTTGCCCATGCGGTTAAAATTTCCAAGCCAAGACAACCAACCGTTGAAGTTGAGAGCCGACAGCGGGCGCTGGACAGTCATGGTTTTGAGGTCGGGCAAGCTGGCCTCGACCTCGTCGAACTTCCGCTCCTTGCGAGTGCGCAGCTGCATAGCTTGGGCGACAGAGGACGGACTGAAATCGATGTCTGCCATCGTGAAAGAGAGGGAACGGCGGGCCGTTCTACCTGGGATTGTCTATATGGTATGCGAGTGACGGTTAGCGATGCTGCGTGGAACACGGCCTCGCGACTGAGGTCTCGTGAGTAAGAGCACTGTAGGGCAATGGTATCAGCAGTTTCGCGTCTCGTGGTTAGAGCTGCTGAAGAGGGAGGTGGTTCCAATTGATGCGCAGAGAGAGGAACAACCCCGTATGTTAAGGCACCACCCCGGGCTGTCGGTTACGTCAGGCACTCGGCAACGCGGAGGCCGCTGCGGAAAGAGCCGAACAAGCCCTGTAGTAGCTGAAGCGCTGAGGGTTGTCTCCCGCGACGCTTGGCGGGCAGCCTGTGACCATATGGGTTGGAGTTTGGGGGATCGAGTCACAGGCTAGCACATCGCATCCCTAACCGAAGAGACCGGGAGGTGTGACGCGACGGTGGTGCATGATAACCGTTGGCCGAGTTTCTTGTTTCGTCGCAGGTTGCAGTCGCATAAGCGCATGACTCATATCCGTCGATCCCATTATGCCTTGGTGCTTCGAAACGGGAAGTCATCATCGCCGAGATGGCGAGGCATTGGGCTACACCATTGCAATCACTTTGTGCGTCTACATAGATTGGGCGAACAATGCCGTCATCGTTCCATTTAGAGAATGGAACACAGAGGCGGCGACCCGCCAGCGGGGTTTAGCTACCGAACGGTCACCTGCAAGGGAGCCAGGGATCATGGGGCGCTATTGGTCACGCCCCGCTATTGGGCGATCTCATCGAACGCCACAAAAGGCTTGGCGACGGCAAATGGATCACCGCGGGCAGTTCGCACGCTTCTCAGTTAACCGTCGGTAAGGCAGTGTCCGTTCCCCAATATCAAGCACCTTGAAAGATCCGACATTCCCGCGGAGCCGAGTCCTCGGGCCGCTCACCTTGCTTTGACATGGCATGCCCGAGTCTGTCGCGCCGGGTAGCCGTGTATATTAGATTATATCTGTCAGGGATATCTCCATCTCCCGACAGTGGGGATCAACTGCCGGATCAATTGACCAGGACTCAAAGCCAGACCTTCCTCGTATTCAGCTGCAATCAATCATCACCTTAATCTATTTGCCAAACTATGCAGCTGATCAAATCAATCATCAAGGTATTGAAATGGCACTTAGTGCCGCTAATGACATATACTACAGTCCTTGCTCGATAACGAAAAGCCCTCTCCCTCAAACGCCATGTGCCGGTCCCAAATCACGCATGCAACTTCGGCCCGTGTGTCCCCTGGTATACAACAATAAAACCAAAACCAATCTCCCAGTCCCCCAACTCCCAGAAACCACTTTCATCCCACAAGGCATCGACCGCCGATTAGTAAAACCAACTGGTCTTCGGCTGCCGTAAAAACAGGTTCTCTAGCACCTCCTCCAACATCGGCTTGGCTAGCTCCACAATGGCTCGCTGGCTGATGGTGAAGGCGTCGTAAAATAGGTGGTCGTGGGGGACCGAGCACTCCACCTTCACTTCGTCCATGTCCACGGTCAGATCGGCTGTGGCGGCCCTGACGCAGGGCAACCATACGTCCAGGAATCGCATCGAGTCGTTGGCTGACAGCGTTCCATGGCCTCTAGAGTCTCGAACCGCGGATCGATGCATCTCCTCCTCAGTTATCGCGTCTAGGATGGTCTTGGCCGGGTCGACCTGGAGACCGTTGCGGTAGGGATACGGCGCGTAGATGATGCGCTCGGCCTTGGCCTCGGTATCGTTGAGAGCCTTGGGCCGCATTGCTGCAGGCAGGTAATCGAGCAGCGAATGGGTCTCGGGTTCACTACTCTCTTCGTCCCTCCGCTTCACATCGTGCTCGTCATGCTCATTCGGGGCCCCAGCGGGCTTCTTGGCTGCCCTCTGCTTCCAGTCGTAGATGCCGTACTCCATCGCTTGGTTCCAGTACCTGGTCAACCATACAGCGTTGCGGGTGTGTTCGGTTATGGTGTTGGGAAAGGTGGGCGCCGGCCGACCTCGCCAGCCTGGTGTAAGCGAGATGTCAAAGACCTTGGGAATCAAAACCCGGAAGCTCTCCAGCTTGCGATCGTCGACGTTCTTGACAGCGTCAGGAGCCGTCAGTTCCTTTACCTGAGACTCGGTGGCGTTGGACCAGAAATCGGAAAAGGCAACCGACTTTGGATCGAGCGAATGCTCGTACAGGTGCTCGGCCTGAGCGAAAATGTGGTCGGCGATGGAGTCAATGAGCTCCTCTGCCGTCTCGAGGGGCATGGCAGCCAGGTTCCAGATCTCCCAGGTACCAAACGTAAAGATCCAGAGCGTTTCGTGTGGCACAGCCTCAGGTGGTGGCATCGCAAGGAACTTCTTGATCTGAGCGGCCAGGTCAGGGGTGCCGGTGGGCACAGGGTACTGCTTGCCAATGAATGCATAATCGAGAGCGGGCTTATCAGTGATGTTGGATTCGACAGTGATGTCGTGCAAGGCACTGAGCTCGTTGGCATAGATGCTGTTGGATGCCAAGCCGTGGCTGGGGTCTCCCGTGGGGACAAACGAGACGTACGACGTGCAGTTCAGCTACAAGGTGTGAGACAAGCACCCGCATAACAACACGCAGCCAAGGGGCGTTTTCAGGAGTCGGATGCCTCTTACCTGTTTGCAAAGCTCTTCGGTCCACGTCGTCCGCACATGATCCGCATCGGCGGCGCTGCCAGCTACGTCGGGGGATCCGAAGACGACGATTCTGAGGCTGGACTCCGGTATGGGTTCGGCTTTCCAGGTCAGGATGTCCTTGTAGTTGGTTAAGGGACTGCCCCCCAGACGCTCAGGCAACAGGCCGAAGACGATGAAGATGGTGATGAGGACGGCGCTGATCTGTAGAATTATTCGGAGGCCGCTCCGCCAAAATCGGGTGGAGCAAAAGAGGATGGTCCTCGCAAGCGAGCTGCCTTCATTGGTGTTGTGTTCGAGGGATGTGGGCGACTGCCACGGTGAGGGGATCATGATTAACGGGCAGGTGAAGGATAGTAAAGTGGCTGAAGTTGATAAACGGGGAGAGAAATGCCGTGTCTATAAAGCGATCATTGGTGATGATGTCTGTGAAAGTGTAAAGTTGGCCAGCGGGCCAGGATGAATTGTTGGTTGAGCGAGCTAAGTTAGCCCGAGCGAGGTGGCAGATGGATGTACGTAGTAGAGAGTGAAACTCTATGTGCGGACGCCGGCTTAGGAAGCTGACTTTGGCTGGAGTGACGCGCGGTTGGCGGTTGGCGGTTGGCGGTTGAAGTGAGTGGATGGTAGACCGAGGGAGCCAGAAAGGAATAGATAGAGAGGTAGTCCAGATGGTGGATGGAGGTGGAGGAAGTAGGAAGTGGAGGTGGATGAAGGCGGACGAGGGATGGACGAGGGAGGAAAAGAGGTATAAGAAAGGGGAAAATCGATAATCTAACAACAATCAAAAAGAAGCAAGCAAACAGGGAGTACGAAGTAAGTACAGTGTGCGATCATATAATAAATATGGTCTCGGACAGAGAGTTCGAATGGAGACAGAATGGATAAGATGGAAGCTCGAGGGTCGCAGAAGCAAGGAGAAAGGTCGCACGTAAGGTACGCGTACTTAGCTCTGAAGCGTCCGGGAGTAACAGATGTACGAAGTACGAAGTAAGGTACAGGTGGCTGCTAAAGCCAGGAGTACTATCTAGTATGTACCACTAGTAAACAAGGACGGGCGGGACAATTACGCGGATTTCCATTTAGCGGGTATAATTCACCACTAAACCACTCAATGCATTGCATGCATGTACCATTTAGTGAGGCCCGCAGCTACTAGGGATGCACATGGATCATGTCGACGACGCCTCATCTCATCCAACCCCAGAAGAGCCAAGCCAGGCAAGCCCCCTCTCACTCGCTGCACTGACACTGACGACTTCAATTCCCTGACCCCTGTACGTCGTGCGTCCATCGTGCATGAAAGAGGCCCCGCCTTCTATGCATTTGTGTGCTATTGTACGCGCAACACTTTCGGAGCCCAGAATCAGCTTTGCCCACTTCCCGGGCACTCGACAAAACGCAAGATTAGACGAGGTTCTGTTTTCTCTTTCTCTCTCTCTCTCAATGTAGTCCCTGTTTTTGGGGTTGTTTTCTTGCCCTCCTCGACCTTTTTTTTTCTTTCCTTTCCTCGGCAACTCTAGTATTCATTCCGTCCATGTTTCTGCTGCGTGCCAGCCAGCCCCAGCGTGCCAGCGTCGTAAGCCTGTGGAGCGGGCGGTTCTGGTCCGCTTTCTGGTGCTAATTGCGGGTGGGCGACGCCTCGTCGCGCCGTCGCCCGCCACTTCGCCCTTTCAATTCAAATGCGAGGTTGCCCACATGGCCGTTGAGTCGTGTACTGTGCCGAATACCCTTGTTCTGGATTGTCAGATTGTTCAAGTGTCAACAACACCCAGGGAGCTGTCTTGGGTCCTCCATCTCGCTTCCCGTTTTCCCTCTTCGACCTACAGTGAGGCTTCGCCCGACTCTTTCGGCTACCGGTAGGAAGTGGAACTCGACACGTACGTCATGGCGCAATCCAGGCAACTCAGCCGTGGGCCGTGTTAAGCGTCCTTCCCCAGCTCAGGCTTGCCCTGTATGACCAGGAATACTCCGCATATCTCTATCCGCCGGCACCTCACGGCACCTCATCGTGGTCGCATGTTAAAGAAATGGCCCGGATACGCATCGGTAGAACTCACGGTTCAACCCACTGTCAGGCATGGCTAGCCACTATGATCCAACATCCAATCCAGCCATATGTAGGTCTAATCTACCTACACGCTCCTAACAGGCCACCCAAAACACTGTCGATGCTGCTCCACTCAAAGCAGCACGCTGCGGCCAGCACTTCAACCACCTCCTGCAATGTTCAAGCAGCCCGGCTTTGAATGCATTGTCCCTGTGTACATAGTACGGTGGTCTGAGACCCCACTGAACTTCAATCAGCCTTGTTCTCTTCTGCAAGCCAAAGACTCAAGCTTTCAACCTGGTGGAGCATTGTGGATTTTTACAAGAAGTCTCAATTGAGCATCCTTCGCATGACAACGCCCTGAAATGTGTGTACTGAGTGAGGCAAAGCCAGTCGGATTTTGGCGGCAGCCCTTATCTCTCTTGCCCCGGATCGCCACGAGCCGGAATGGTTACAGTTGAACAAGCTTAGCTTTGGTCAAGCCGGGTAAATGTCTTGATCGTGAGGGGTAAGAATAATTAAACTTCCGGCCGGGCGCGTCTCGTCTCGTCAAGGAACTGGCCGCCCCTTCAAGTTTGCAGTATCGCCCCTTACTGTCGCCCTGGCCTAAGACGCCCTTGGCAGGGCGACTCTTCTCAAACAGTAGAGGAATGCCTAGGTAATTAGCGATGATTGGCATGTGGGAGGCTCAGACAAGACACGGCAGCACCCTCACAACGGCAGGACATGCGCCACCCTGTTTTCGGCCTGCGGCTCGTGGTGTAGATTGATGTCTTAGGTTCTCCATTCGAAGAGGGGCTCCAAAGTTCATCAGTCATCATTCAGCCCGTGGAGAAAGAAAGAAAACACAGGAGCAGGGGAAGGACGACGAGGGGCCTTTGCAAAGGGCGACGAAGGGAGCAAGGAAAGCTGAGAGCCTCCCTCGGGGATCCCTTCGACCCTGAAAAAGGAGCATGTGCCAAACAGTCCAAACAGTCAAGGCACAGATGGTCAATGTCCTTGATTAACGAGGGCTGTGACTTGTTTATCGTAGCTCAAGGCAGTCCTACTTAGTGCCGACTGCAGACTGCCCCGCGTAACTTAGTCCTAGTGAGACAGCGAGACTGATGAGCGAGCATCTGGCGTTACGCCCCACCATCACAGGGCTGGTGCCGTGAGCTTGGTACCGACGTCGTACGAACTGAAGTACTTCTTCCGCTTACCGGAGATCCGAGGGTCGCTGAGTCTGTTCAATCACGTCTGCCGGGAGGACTCACAATTGACTTCCCCTCAAGCTTGGCGTTGCCGTCCCTACGAATAAAAAAAGTCCAAGGGGGCGGGGGCGCATTAGACAGATAACAGACAGACAAGTATCGTCGTGCACCCTGTTTTTGCCTGTTTCCAACTCCTCAACCGTCATCACACATCACACATCACACAGGAGGCTCGCGCACGTGCTTACAACCCCCGGCACTTTCAGGGACGTCTTGAAACGCTCACGACAACCAGCCTCACCCAGCCCATCCACATCGATTCAATTCATTCATCCTCTCTCCGCTTCTTCAGCCATCAATGTCAGCAATTCGTCCGCTTCAGCCTTCCGCTAGACCTCGATCCATCCGCCAGCACCGCCCCATCCCACGAATCCAACAGGGCCACTTTCTCACCTGAGCCGCCAGCGATGATGCGCGCGCGCCTACACTTCGAGTCATGATCGCGTCTGCTTCGCTTCGCCCACCACATCGCCATCCACTACCAGATTCGCCCCACGCACTGCGGCCATTTGCCTCTGGTCCACCGTCCACTCGTCGCCGTCGACGTTGAGTCGTGGACCCATCTTGGGCCGACCTAGCCCGGTATGCTGTCCCATCTGCGGTTCCACCGACGAGGGCCCTCGAATCCTGCTTCGCCCTTGCCAGAGCAGACTCCAACCTCTCCTCCGTCGGCTCTCCTCTCGTCCTATTCCCCGGATCTACGTCCCGTCTCGTCCAACTCGTCAGCTCAGCCGCCCACGCTACCCCCCATCACCCGAGTTACGTCAGCCGAATCTGAACCCGCCTCAGAGCCTCGACAAGATGCCAATATGGCGCCCCAGCCGGACTCGAGACCACCGCGGTCGCCCTACAACGGTGGTGATACCGGCTTCATAGGAGGACTTGCCCTCAGGAAATACCGCCGTGATATGGAATCTCATGCCTCCGACGCCATGGAAACAGCCAGGGGAGGGGCTTCGCAGTCGAAGCCGGCCCCCGTCAACGTCAACCCACCTCGTCCCTCGAGGCCGCCTCCCAAGGTCGTGAGGAACAGCAAGCTACCGGCTTCTTTCAGTACTCCAACCGATCTCCACAACTCAGCAACCGCTCCGACAGGCCGTCGTCCAGCTGGCGCTCGTCTCCATACCGATCTCCCCGCACTATCCGTAACGACCAGTAACATTGAAACCCCGAAGCCCAAGAAGGGCCTGCCGTTCCTCAAGAACCCCATGTCGACCCTGTTAATGAGAAGAAAGACCAACCAGCAAGTACCGGAACTTGTTCCTCTACCGCTCAGAAACCGCTCAGAAGAACCCATGTACGATCCCCGTATCAGAGGCACGCGTGTCCACGACTTTAGTGCGCCAAGGCCCAAGAGGGTCACTCCCACCAAAGATCCATCCTACGTACTGTCTCCGTCCCAGTCTAGTGCCCTATTCGAGCAGGAGACGCTTCAGAATCAGCTGGCTTCCCCAGCTCAGGGTGCTCAGGCTTCGACCACGAATCAACATACCCCGAGCGTTGCCTCGGAGTCCATATATTCGCAAGATTCACAGACGCTCAAAGCCACCCCGAGTTCCGTGTCAGATCCGAGGACTGGGTTCGCAGACGCAGTCTTGTCTTCTCAGCATGTTCCTCCAATTCCGCCACCAAAGGATGAAGATCCAATTTCCGTTCAGCCCAGATCGTCTCAGGCGTCCCGTCTCATAGACGATACCAGCTCAGTATACTCAAGATCATCTACACGTCAAGCCCGTTCGAGAGGGGCTTCCCTATCTGGTGTTTCCGGACAAGATGTGCCTTCTGCGCTACCCCGGCACATGAAGAGTACGTCGTCAAGGTTCAGCTTCGATATGATCGGCGCTGCAAAGCAAGAAAAGCTTCTCGAAGACAGACACCGACAGCGGGAATTGGAGAAGCAGACGGCCGAGCCACCGGCCCCACGAGACTCGCGCTTTGACGATTTTGATGACGATTCCTTTGACTACGATGCCATGATGGATGACGACGGTTTGGAAGAGAGGATCCCTGGAGTCAACGCAGATTATGACGACGACGAGTATCCGGAGGAGGAGATCAACATGGTGGGCGATGACTATAACCATGAGATCAGCGACGACACTAGCAATGCTGGCGCCAATGTGGGAGACGGCCTGGATCCCGACGATGACCAGGAAAACTTCTCGGGATTCGTCTTCGAACGATCCAATCCCACGTCATCGTTGACCAGCCCGCACAGCGCTGGGTTTATGGCAACGCCACGGGACCCAGAAGGGAATGCCATAGGCTATGCCACGAGCAGAGACAGCCCCAGGCTTCCCAACTCACTGTCTCCCAGTTTTCTTTCGCCTCAAATGATGCCGAATGCCGACCTGCAAACTTCCGGGCTGGGGATCCAAGGCCTCGACCTTGCAGGGCCCACTCAGCTTGAAAACGAGATTGCATTCCAGCAAAATCAACAAGTTGCCCTTGCCGATCCACCGAAATCCGGGAGAGGGGACGACCTTTATTACGACGATGGAATGATCGGGACCGAAGCCGAGTTTGCTGAGGATCTCGCCGCCCCTCCGGAATGGGATGACGCGCCATTCGACGAGTCCCTGTTTGACATCAATGACACTGATCAATTTGGTCGGCCCATAGCAGGAGCATTTGAGCAGGCTCAACTGGATCGGCGGGCAGCCCAACAAGACACTCTTAAGCGGGAGTCCGATCTCACATCTCGGTTCTCTGCTCATTCTGCTGCATCCCAATCAACTGCCCATACATCGGTAAGTGTCACAGGCCAGAAGCCCAACGAGAAACCCCTCAAGGAAAGCGCCCCAGTGCATTCGGTGGATGAGAGCTCTGCTGCATTCAAGGAGGCAGAGTCAGGAGGCGTTACAGAGGCTGCCTACCAGGCAGCTCTCGCGGCCGCAGCAAACGAGGCTCTTCTCTCAGGCAAATTTCAACGCACGTCGTCTCCTCACTTAGATGAGACCCCTTCGTCTGAAATGGGTTACTCGCCAAACACGCCTGGCCGGGGAGGGCTCTCCGGAGGGGATGGCTGTGACGACTTTGGATATTCTTACGAAGACATGGCCGACTTTGAACTTGATGATGATGCCATCATAGCAGAGGCAAACGCCAGTGCCCTGGCCAACGACTCAGACGAATGGTATGGCCAGGAGTTTGGCTTTTATTCCGCACCGATCAGTCAGAACTATGGTTCCCATAACCCAACAACCGAGTTCGAGTTTGCCAACGGGGGATTCTTTGGCCCTAAGGGTGGTATCGATCGCTCGACCAGCGGACGCATGGTGTCTCGAGAACCAAACCTTACACCCATCACGGAGAGGTCCGAGTACTCGAACCGCAACTCGATGATGAGCCTCAACATGCCAGGCTTCAGTTCGGGAACGCCGATTCAGAGCCCAGGCCTTGCCCAGCTTGCCCTCTTGGGTGACCGCGGCGACGAGATGAGTTTGTCAGCCCTTCTTCGGCTACGATCCAAGGCTTGGGGCGGCTCTCAAGCCAGCCTGGTCTCTAGCCAGGGCTCTCCCCGATCAGAGAGGGGAGATGGCCCCAACTCGCCATGGGCAGCTACATTCTCCAGTCCCACTAATTACCACGCTCGGAAGAACTCGGTACTGTCCACTGTCAGCCAGGACTCAGGGGACAACAGCGCTTCAGGAAGCCCAACCTTGACGGGGGGCATACCCGGCTTCATGTCCTCTCCGCCACCTGTTCCACCGCTGCTAGGGCATGACTCCGACTCACCAGAGGATATGGGGGCATCCCCTTGGAACGCTGCATCAAACCCCTATCAGCTGGAGGCTGTCGTTTCGCCGCTGACCGACTCGATTGATACCCCGTTCTCTGCGTCGGGACTGAGCCCCCTCGAGCGCGACCAAAGTTCCGACAGTTCAGGTTCCAACGCACCACCTCGACGCGTCGGGATGGGTCATCGGTACAAGGGATCAGCGGAGAGTATATCATACAGGAAAGAAGAGGAGGGCGGCGGAGCTACTCGCTGGGTTCTGGAGCGACGTCGGACAGGCGAGTTGGGGCAAGAGATCCTCGAGCGGGAAATTGTCGAAGGCGGGCGGATTTGAGCCTTGCCTCCGGCTGTTGGACGAATCATGAATGGTTAGGGAATTGTGCCCATATACTATACTACACACGGTACCAAGGAGTTTGTGGCTGGGACAGGGCATTATATATACAATCCGGGATGAAGGGCGGCAATACTCCGTTGCGGAGGCTTAGGAATGTGTCTTTGTCTACATTGGCAGTTGTTGGAGACGAATGGTGTCAAAAAGTTTCGTCCGGTATTTATGAACATAACTTGGACTTCTTGGATATATAGCGGAATGGTGAAGGGGCCGGCTCAGCCTAAGATTCGGCAAATGGGAATCATTGATACCACAAGAAACGCTTGCATTTCCTACCCTTTCATTGATACTCGGCGGGTTGCTTAAAGCTCTTGGTCCCCCTCCCCCTTTCTAACTCGCTGGGTAGTACAGTATTGCTGGGAGCAAAAACAACTTTTGCTACGTGCCCAACAAGTAGGCCTATATGACTACAGCCCTTTTTCTATAGGTAGGGACTGAGGCACCCTGCCCTACCCTACGCAAACATGGTCTACGTAAAAGCAATACTCAAAGATACAGTTTAGGGATAGTAGCTAGGAATACCTAATGTTAGTTAGGGCTAGAATAGTATTATGAATAGGATTAGGTTATAGAATATGTTTAAAATGTTGGATATAGTTCAGACTTAATTAAATAACTACTTGTATTATACAGGTATCTTGTTTTTGCAAGTAGCTGAAGTTGTCTGTGCACCTGAGTAGCAATACTCGGGCAATACTGTGTGTGGTGGGTATCCGAGCATGTGCATCACTCTGCAGAACGTACAGTAGGAGCGATCGCTGATGCTGCTCCTCTTGTGTCCGCTCTGGAGGTTCAGAAGGGGAAGAAGTCAGAAGGCACAAACGTGTAATATACACTTCCAAGATACACTTCAACGTGGGGAAAGCTCGAGACAGAGACCACATGAGCTGCACTTGCTTCTTGAAATGGAGGAGAGACGGAACAGACGACAATCCTCCACAGCCCCGGAGAAGACCTGCAACTCTCCCCAGACATCCCAGAAACGACGGTGTCAGTCTTGGACCAACTTTGGAACACGCACACTCGTTTGCTTTGCTCTATGGTCGCAATCTCCAGGTGTATTTTTGTTCGAAAGTTCCCGATCTTCTTCGTCATGCGCTTTCAATTTCTTTTGCAGGCCGCGGTATCTTTGATCTCTGCGAGCCTCGTCTCCGCCGACAAACCGTTCTTCAGCGATGTTGATGCCTTCAACGGAGGACAGCTAGGTCGCTTCCCCAACCAAACTTTCCGCTCCACTGATATCATTGCACCGCTGTTCCAGATCAATGCATTCAGTCCGGATCTTGTCGATGACGCTGGCTACATCTTTCTGACTGTTGGGTTTGGCGACAAAAGAGGACCTGCCATCTTCTCTGGCAAAGATCTTAGCCTCGTCTACGCCGACCTCAACTACTCTCGGAGCTTCGATGCCCGCGCCCAAGAGCTGGATGGTAACAACTACCTCACTTTCATCGAGGGCGGCAACTGCCACGTCTTTGATGACTCGTACCGGAAGATATGGACAGTCACGGCCAAGGATCTTGGCCGAGCAACCAAGGCCGATCTTCACGAGTTCCAATTTACCAGTCAGGGCAACGCCATCATGTCAGTGTACCAGGACATCAAGTATAATTTGACTGTGCTTGGCGGAGAGGACAATGGTCTCTTGAACGATGCCATTTTCGAAGAAGTCGAGCTCGAAACCAACCAGGTCCTCAACTTGTGGAGAGCCTCGAATCACTTCAACCTAAGCGACACGTACGTCGACTACGGCCCTGATAAAGGCTTCATGGACTCGGACGGCTTTGACTGGTTCCACATCGACAGTATTTACAAGGTAGGGGTGCTCTTCTTGGTGCGGACAAATCAGACTACTTACCCCTTTTTCCGCAGTCCAGGTATGGGGACTATCTCATCTCATCGCGAGCTCTGTCGATGATCAGTCTCATTGACGGGGAGAACGGTGAACCGAAATGGATTCTTGGCGGCAAACACAACCAGTTCAAGGACCTCAGCGGTGGCAATGCGACCAACTTTGCAAACCAGCACAACGCGCGGTTTGTCCAAGGAAACGAGAGCCGCATCAGCTTCTTTGACAACCACGTCCTAGAAACCGGGCCGTGCAACGGCGGAAACTGTTCCCGAGGAGTGGTGGTGGAGCTTGACTATCAAGCCATGACAGTCAAGCTCCAGCATGAGTTCTTTCATCCGCAACAGGTCTCTTCTGGCACTGAGGGCAGCGTCCAGTCCTTGAAGAATGGCAACTACCTCGTGGGCTGGGGTACGAACCCTGGGTTCACCGAACACCTTCCCAATGGTACAGTGGCTATGGATATCCAGCGAGGAGCTCTTCAAAATTTCGCCGAAGTCAAGCCAGACATGGACATGACAGTATACCGGGCCTGGAAGATGGATTGGGCCGGCCGACCTCCGTGGGGCCCCGACATCGCGTCAGTGTTGCAGGTCAACATGACGGCTAATGCCACCGTTTTTGTCTCGTGGAATGGAAACATTGATATTGATAGGTGGGAAGTGGTGAGCTCCTCCACAGTCTGCGATTGCCGGATTGAATACTGAACCCCTCTCCCAGTACGTTGGTGACGACCCAGCGAATATCACGGTTTCCCACAGACGGGTTAGAAACTCGACTCGCATGGGATTCGAGACCCCAATCACCCTGTATGGAGAGCACATTCCCAGATACGCCAAAGCAGCGGCACTCGACAGAGACGGAGCAGTGCAAGGGTTTACAGCCGCTGTAGACATTGCGAGCGGCAAGATCCATGGAAATAGCAGCAGCCTCTGGAGATTGGAAACTGACACGGGGAATGGGGACGAGGGTGGCTTCTTCGGTGAAGATGGCCTTGAAGATGAAGAGGACGCTTCAGCCCATTCAAGCGTCCCCCTGACTTTAGTCATAGCCCTGACCCTGTTGGTGGCCATCATCATATGTCATGGATTATAGGGTAAAGGGAGGCATCAAGAGGGTGACTTAGAATGCTTATCAAATTTTGGGACTTGTGGTTGCAAATTGAGGTTTCTGTCTTGGCAGCATAGGGGTTTCGTCTAGCGTGAGCAGATATAGTCGTTCTCAAACATACACATGGCCAACTACCTAGAATCGAGGATTCAGTCAATAAGTCCGAGAAGCTTTTGTTTCAAGGCCCTCGTCAAAGTTGAGATCGAGATGGCTTTGACTGGCTGGCCTTAAATGGCTGACTCAGCCAAGCAACCCTCGACATTAATCCGTCAATCGCCACCAGCATCTAAACTCCGTATCTCGCTCATCGAGTCCGACCTCCCTTTTCGGGCTTTGATGCCTCCCCTTTGTACACCCTTTGTACATGAAGTCGCAACCTACGCGTGAATCATGGCGCTACCTCTGATTCGGACGTCGCTTGGATGCCGGCGCTGTCTGCAAGCGACTCGCCAGGCTAGAGCGCTCCTAGTTGCCAAGCACTACTCGTCACAGCCCTCGCAGACAGACGAGTCTCAAAGCAGAATCAAAACGGGAGATGAGACGGCTTCAAAAGATCATGACTCTGTGCCCGTGAAGCAGCCTGGGCCACTGGCACGTCGTTTAGAGGAAGCTACGGAGGAGGTTCTCTTCACCGGCGGAAAAGCTGGGCGGCGCGCTATCGAGGACGCGGGTTTTTCAGAAGAGCTGAAAGAGAAACTGCTCAACAAAATCGCGGACGCCAATCTTCGCACGCAGTACCCCGGGGCTTTCTCGCAGGAGGACATGCCAGCAGCTGCTGGGGAGGGCACACGACATACGGCAACGGCGCAGCCATGGACAGGCCAGGAGTCCATGGCAGATGGAGTTCTACGGATGTTGGATGATGCAAAGAAGCCGTTGGGCCCAGGGCAGCGAGGCAAGTTCCAGACACCGCCTGTGGACCTGCGGCTAAGACGGGGCCCTAAAAAAACATCTGGAGAGAAGGTGGCCACGGCCAAGGATAGGGCGTGGATGTACACGGGCATGGATATGAAGAGCAAAAATGGACTAAGTGAGGCAGAGCGGGAGGCGTACCGGCGAGAGCTCAGGGAGCGGTTCGAGCCCGGATCGCGGGCCATACCCAACACGCTGAGCGGGCTCGCGGGCCTGGCCAACGAGCGCATCGAGGACGCCATCGCCCGAGGCCAGTTCAGGAACATCCCGCGCGGCACCGGGGTGGAGCGGGATACGCGCGCGAACAACCCCTTCGTCGACACGACCGAGTACATCATGAACAAGATGATCCAGCGACAGGACCTGGTGCCGCCATGGATCGAGAAGCAGCAGGAGGTGGTCAAGGCTGTGAGGATCTTCCGGGCGAGGCTACGCAACGACTGGAAGAGGCACGCGGCGAGGATGATTGCGTCGAAGGGGGGCTCGTTGGAGGAGCAGATGCGCAGGGCGGAGGCATATGCGGCGGCCGAGGGGGTGCACAACCCAAAGGCGCGGGTGCGGGTACGGGGCGAGGAGAAGACGACGACGGGAACGACACCCTTGGTGTCCGACACGACGGGGGAACTCGACTCCAACAAGAGCAAGTCAGCTACGAGCGGGGGCGAGGCCCAGGCGTCAATGGAGGCATCGACAACGCCAACGCCAACGCCAACGCCAACGCCCTCACCGACACCGACACCGACACCACGCCCCGGGATAGAAATAGGCTTGGAACGTCTCCCACCGCCTTTCCGTGACGCCGCGTGGGAGCAGACGGAAAAGTCGTACCTGTCGCTGGCGGTCGAGGAGCTCAACCGACTGACTAGGAGCTACAACCTGATGGCGCCGGACCTGGCCAAGAAGGGGTACTACACGCTGGAGAGGGAGCTGCGGGCGTGCTTCGCGGACGTGGCGCCCGAGGTGGCAAGGGAGATCCAGGTGCGGGCGCTAAGGGGCACGGTGCGGAGCGGAGGGCTGCGGGGGGATGGGGGGAAAGTTGGAGGCGGGATGTTGGAGCATCTTTCGGGGGGGAAGAGTGTTCGGGTTCACGTGGAGGGCGAGGAGAAGGCGTATGGTCTGAAGGAGTGGTGGAGAGATGTGTGGAAGAAGGGGTGACGTCTGGGGTTGTTAAAGAGTGATCTTGTGTACTATTATTATCTCCCAGATCCAGACGTGCCGATATCTGATACGTACCCTGTTACCTGTGTATACACAAGGTAGATAGTACATATCACAACCGAAGGGGCAAGGAAATACCTTTCATGGATCTTGCAGGCATTGCAATCCTCAGGAGACGAACACCAAAGCTCTTACACCCATTCGTCCGATGCATCCCGAGAAGCCCCAGTGTACTATTGCTTGGCCCACGTGTTTACCTAGGAAACAAGACCAACGAGGTAAGAGATGTCATCAAAAAAGAAAGGAAATCGAAGCTGGAACAGGGATCAAGGCGGGGGAGGGGTTCTGGTCCATGTCTCAGCGAAGGAGGAGTGCTTCAGGTCCGGGGAGAAAGCCGTGGTGTAGTCAAAGTGTAGTGTCAAATCAGCTGACGGCCACGCCAAAGCGGATGCCAAGGCTGTCCTCATTAAATATGGCCTCAAACAACGGGTGAACAGAGACCCTGGCATGAGAGGGAGGGCTGCCGGTGGTTTGGGACAAGTGCTTAAACATGACGATCCTTGGCACGTTGGTGAAATGGTGAATGGTGATGCTAACTGCGCTTACATACTGGGGTAAATGAGTTGCTCAGTTCTAAGTTACCCTTCCCATCTCTCCACCTTGCCAATCAACCTAGGTAGACAATAATTACCTACTGCAGTACATCCCCATTTCCAACTCCACCTCGAAGCCTCCCCCTTCTCCTCCTCCGCCTTTTTTCCTCACCCCCTCCCCCCCCCTTGTTTCCCCCAGACCATTTTCGTGTGTTTGTGAATTTATTTCTCATTTTTACGGAGTGTCCCGCGCGGAGAAGTGCCATGGTTGGCTGGCTTCCCTGGTCTCGAAGCCCTGGAAGCGTGGGGAGCATTTTTGGTCTAACTTGATAACACTTGGCTACCTAGCTGGCTCCGGCTAGCCCAGTGTTTTAGATTTCGGCGAGCAGTCCGGGGGTAGGAGAACCCGAAACCGAACGAGACTAGCCATTTTGCTAGTTTGGTGAGCAGGATGTCAAAAAGGATAGAAACAATGTAAGGGGGGTTTTCAGGTCGGAAAACTTCCGATGTCCCTGGTCTGGGATGCGTACACAGTAATGAAGGGTGAGGGCTGACTGATGAAGACAGGGGAGACCCAGACTGTGTTGGTCCCAGAAAACATGTCATTGCGTGTGTGTACGAATACTTCGTATTCTTACCATCAAAGCTTCTGGGGTTTGTCAACTGGAGAATTAGAGTTGCATAATGATGACGACAGGATATGCCGATCCGATCAGACCTAGGATATTATCTATCAGCTATTCCACAGTTTTAGATGTTTGGCCTTCCCAAGGACCCCATTGTAGCGCCCTTGGAAACCAGTGTCTCGGGTTCTGGCCGGGTGGCGTCCCCCCCTCAAGCCACAAAACAGCGGATTTTCCACGTTTCTTTTGGCTCATCGAGTAGCGGCAGAGCCTCAACCTAAGAAGCTTAAGGGTTGGCCCACTTCAAACTCAAATCTCCAAACTTTTTCCCCTTCACATGTTGGCTGGGAGAGAGGGGAAGGGAAGGCGGATGGGTAGGTAGGGGGAGTCCTGCGTCAAACGTCGCCCTCAATATCATGGGAAGGGCGTAAATAACGGTATATGAAATGCAAGGTACATACTAACAGGTAGCTAGATGGTAGTGGCTGTGATTGATCTCATTCCCATCTCGGCTCTTTTCCTTGGTGTTCCAGTGTATGAGAGGGTGTGAGTTCCCTTTCTCTCACAATTTGACAATGTCGGCTTCCTAGATTCTTCTCCACTCTGGATGCATCCCATCGACTGTTAGTGCGCGATTTCCCCACATGGATCATAGCTCGGCCAGAGGCATTCCATCCTCGGCCAGGTCGTTTCCCCCAAAGGAGTGCCAAGAGTTTCCGAGAAGCACGGGGAGAGTCATGAACCACATGCCAACCCATCCAATCATCCGTCGCCTATCAGGAATCCTTCGCCCATGCTATCCCCATACCACCAGTCAATTATTCAATCTTGCTTTTCCCCGACCCATCAACCGTTTTCTTCCCAGCCCGTTGACGGTTGAGGATCCAATCCATATCGGCCTCGGCCCAAACTAGGGTTAGCACTGAGCAGAGAAGACAGGCACTACGGCTTAGTCTAGACCCTGGGCATGGATTAGATACCTTCCCAGTTTTCCCATAACTAACCTCGTCTCGTGGTCATCTCTAGATGAACACTAGTTCACTGTCTCTTTAGCCCGCGCACGGCTCATCCCCGCGCGTTGTCCGTGCTAACTATCTAACAATCTAACAATCTAACTACCTACATACATAGTACGAAGCACGCTATCCCATGCTTCTCCCTCTCCCCTTCCCTCTTCCTTGGCTCTCCGTCTTTCTCCTCCCCCCCCCCACCTTCCATCCCATCTACCCGCCTTGTCGGCTCGACCCAACAGGCAAGTTAGTTGCCGAAGTTGGGGTCATCTATAAAGCGTCCCTCCCCCGGATCCTCATCCCAACCCCTCACTCATCTTCTCTCTCCCCCTCACAATATCGTCTCATTATCTGCAGTCTGGAATTCTGCTGCTGCTTTCCCACTCATCTTCTGGGTGTGCTTTAAGTAATTAGTACACGCTTAATATCGCGGTTCGGCTCTGCCGTAACGTCCGTCTTGAGTGGGGACATTAAACCGAGAAAACCCCACAACAAGCCCGAGTCACAATTCTCCATTCTTCATCATCCCTAATCTCAATTCCATTCTCACTCAGTCTCCCTCCCAAAGACCTCAATCATGGCCGACGACAAGGTCTCACCGGCCGCCGTTGCCGCTGCGACCTCCGATGGCCTCCACACCGTTGACACCTCCAACGTCGTCTACAATGGCTCAGATCCTAGCAAGACCCACGCCACCATCATCGAGCATGCCCGCGCCGCCGCCGAAAAGGAGCACAACATGACCCTCATGCAGGGCATCAGGTTATACCCCAAGGCCATTGCCTGGAGCGTCCTCATCTCCACTTGCATTGTCATGGAGGGATTCGACGTCAGCTTGGTCAACAACTTCTGTACGTTGCATCTACATCTGCATCTACATCTATATCTACATCTGAATCTACACCTGCATCCGCATCCGCATCTACATTGCATCGTCTCCACTGCGCCCGTTACTAACACCCGATAAACAGATGCTTTTCCCCAATTCAACAGGAAATATGGCGAGCTCACCCCCGAGGGCACCTACGAGATTCCTGCTCCCTGGCAGGCCGGTCTGAGTAATGTAAGTTGAAGAATCCTGCTTGTCATGAATATCACATAGTCTAGAAGTCCCTCCACAACACACCCATGCTAATCTCACCTCCAACAGGGTGCCAACTGCGGTTCCATCATTGGCCTCTTCATCAACGGCTGGGTTTCTGAGCGCTTCGGCTATCGCTATACTGTTATCGGCTGCCTCGTCTGGTTGACTGGCTGCATCACCATCTTCTTCACTGCTCAGAATGTCCAGACCCTGCTCGTCGCTGAAATTCTATGCGGTATTCCCTGGGGCATCTTCCAGACAATCACCATTACCTACGCCTCAGAGGTCTGCCCCGTCGCTCTCCGTGGTTATCTCACCACATACGTCAACTTCTGCTGGGGTGTCGGCCAGGAGATTGGTATCGGAATCATCTACGCCATGCTGGACCGTGAGGATGAGTGGGCCTACCGAATTCCCTATGCCCTCCAGTGGATCTGGCCAGTTCCTCTCGCCATTGGCATCTACTTTGCTCCCGAGTCTCCCTGGTGGTTGGTGCGCAAGGGCCGCCTGGAGGAGGCAAAGAAATCCCTGGTTCGCCTGACCAGCCTCGACCGTGAAACCGACTTCGACGCCGACGAGACCGTTGCCATGATGGTTCATACTACCGCCCTCGAAGAGAAGATTACTGCCGGTGCCTCGTACTGGGATTGCTTCAAGGGAGTCGATCGCCGCCGCACTGAGATTGTGTGCATGGTCTGGGCTATTCAGAACCTCAGCGGCAATTCCTTCTCCAACTACTCCACCTACTTCCTCAAGCAAGCCGGACTTTCCGAGGACAAGTCGTATGCTTTCGCTCTCGGCCAGTACGCCATCAACATGGTTGGCGTCTTTGGTGCCTGGGGTTTGATGACTATGGGCCTGGGCCGACGCACTCTGTATCTGTACGGATTGTGCGGTCTCTGCACCATGCTCTTCATCCTGGGCTTCCTCGGCCTCGTGCCCGACTCCCACCGGCAGCAGGCTGCGCTCGCCACTGGCAGCATCATGATCGGATGGGCCCTCGTCTACCAGCTGACTGTCGGTACTGTGGCCTATTCGCTTGTCGGTGAGATGTCGTCTCGTCGCCTGCAGATCAAGACTGTTGTTCTGGGCCGTAACCTTTACAACATTGTGGGCATCGTCAACGGCGTCCTTACCCCGTACATGCTCAACCCGACGGCATGGAACTGGAGCAACTTCACTGGGTTTTTTTGGGTAAGTATTTCTCCCAAAATCAATCGTCGACTATTTTCGTCGGTAAGAATGAGAATCCGAGTGCTGAGTATCAATTTAGGGTGGTATGGCCTTCTGCTGCATTGTGTACACTTACTTCCGACTTCCTGAGCCTAACGGTCGAACATTCGCCGAGCTCGACGTGCTGTTTGAGAAGAAGATTAGCGCCAGGAAGTTTTCCGAGACAGAAGTGAATGTCTTCCACGAGTCGGTCGAGGAGAGGGTCATGAACGATTATGAGAAGGTTGGCGTCACAATACTGGAGAAGGCGTAAATACTGAACGAATGAAACTAGGAATCGCGAGGAATGGAGCAAGGCACCAGCGCAGGCGTTTAATTGATGGGTGCGAGATGATGGATGGGATGGACTAAAGATCTCGAGGCTGCATCATGGCGATATCTCGGATCTTGATCGGGAATAGAATTCGGGAGTGCTCAGACGCATCCCATGTAACAACGCTACACGCTACATCTACTGTGATGGAGGGTAGCTTAATTGAATATGATGATGATGATGAAAGAAATATACTGCACATTGCCGCTCAATGTTATGTGCACGCTGCATCGTGTGTGTTACCCTTTACGTCGAGGCGCTGGCTTGGCATTGGGCGCTACGAGGCGTCTGAAGCCTTGCACCACTGGTTCCGTTCCACTGGACCGGCCCGGTCAGGGCAAAGGGACGGGACCGGCAGCAACGAATGCAGCGGACACGACGAGGTGGAGTCCGGACTTGAGGAGTACCAGAGGCGAAGAAGCTGAGACGGGGGCCAAGTTGATGCACTGATGCAAGAAGGAGGGCGCTAATAAGGATTGGTGTGAGAATCAGATGGTGGCTTTAGGAGGCTACAGTCTTGGGCTGGAGAAGCGGAGGAGCGGGAGCTGAGGCCGGCGCTTTCCGGAGCAGACCGGAGGGCGGTAGGCGGAGTAGGAAAAGCGAGAGGCGTTAATTGAGAGTAAAAGCAGGAAATATTAGCGGAATCGGAATCTCGTTGTGAGGTGAAGGATGAGGCGCCTTTGCTGTCTCCGGTGGAAGCGGAAGCGGGAGTGAGAGTGAAAGTGGGAGGGAAACAAAGTGAAGCGAAGCGTATGAAGTGAAGAGAGTATGAGGTAACTAATAGGCTCGTGCGTGCTTCCCCAACTTCCCTGGTCCGGGCGGACATTTCGCGATGATCTTGTTTCGACGGAGACGGAGCCATGAAACCAAACCCTAATAGTTACCGGTACTATTGCAAAGAACGGACTACGGAATCGGAGTATGCCGCCTATCCGGAGAATAGCGTACGGCTTGATTGATTGACCGACTGTTCGGACTAGATATGAGTGTGAATCCCAATCCCAGGGTAGAAGTCAGCGCATTGTGAATGCGGTGGACAAAAGGAAGCTTCAAGGTGGATGATATTCGGCCAGCCGGCCGCCTCAGGCGCGCCACTCAGCAGTCTGCCTGCCTCAGGACGCACAGGCGCAGCGGTTAGAACTAACATTCTCATGAAACTTTTCTGTCTCAGGTTTTTGTGTGTGGTTTTTTTTTTTTTTGGGCGCAGCGACCTGCGCCGATGTCCGGGGTAGCCCCACTGAAATCCCCCTTCGGCCGTTGTCGAGTTCTTGTCGTTCGTTGTCGTTGTCCGTCTCCTTAGAAGAATTGAGGGCACGTTAGTTACTCCGTCGAGCGGTAATCGCCTCACACCCTCGCGTCTTTCCCTACCCAACTCGCGCTCTTTTCCTATCTGATATTTGCTGGCTCTATCGACATTACTATGTACCTCTAGAGTGCAGTGTGAGTCGTTTGGGTGGGCGTTCCGCTGGACAACTGGGGTGGGCAAGCGGGGGTTCCCTTTTCAAGGGCCTCGACCCACATAACGCCTTCTGATTAGTCGTAGTTTCCTGCCCTGGTTTCCGTGCAGCTCCGATCGCCCAGATGTCTGAAATGGCAGTGACCACAGCGACCACAAGCAGGCACCACATGCACCGCACTTGCTTGCTCACCTCCGCGCATCGCATCGCCTCATAGCCCTCACCTTTCCCCCACCACCACCACCTCCTCCTCCTCCTGCCTTCCTTCCTTCTTCTTCTTCTTCATCCTCCGTTCTTCTCTTCCTTTTCCTCTCTTCTCCTTCTCCCTCATTCTTCTCACCCCCATCACCACATCCCTCTCCCCTCTTCCCTCTTCCCTCACAATGCTGTCTACTCTCCGAGTCGCCAGCCGCAAGGCTGCCTTCCGCCCCGCCCAGTTCAGCGTCATACGCGCTGCTTCCACTTGGGCTAACGTTGCCCAGGGCCCTCCTGTATGAAGCTTCCCCGTGCCAATTGATCCCCTAGTCCCTCGTCCAGTACTAACCTCTCGCAGGATGTAAGTCCGCTTGCTTGTCCTCGAGCTTCCCTCGAGCTTCCTTGCTGATCAATTGGCCCTGTTTTTTTTTCAACTTCAGGCCATCCTTGGTACGTCTTATGCTACCTGGGGTTCTCCCCCGTCACTCCGTTCCCCCGATTCAAAGGGTGGAGGGGATACAAAACATCGCATTTCGTCAGCCATTGATACTAATGCCCGTCTCCAGGTATCACCGAAGCCTTCAAGGCCGACAAGTTCGACAAGAAGATCAACCTGGGTATGCTAACCCCTTCCTTTGCTCTCCTCAGTTGCCCGTTCATCAACATCGTGACATGAGTCAATCTGAACTCCCTTGGCTCCACTCATGATCTGACTCGGCGACCCACAGGTGTTGGTGCCTACCGGGACGATACTGGCAAGCCCTACGTCCTCCCCTCCGTCCGCGAGGCCGAGAAGACGGTCGTCGACAGCAAGCTGAACAAGGAGTACGCCGGCATCACCGGTGTCCCCGAGTTCGCTCCCGCCGCCGCCAAGCTTGCCTACGGCGCCGACAGCCCCGCTCTCGACCGCATCGCGATTACCCAGACCATCTCCGGCACCGGCGCCCTCCGCATCGGCGCTGCCTTCCTCGCCAAGTTCTACCCCGGCGAGAAGAAGATCTACATCCCTTCCCCCTCATGGGCCAACCACAAGGCTGTCTTCAGCCATGCCGGCCTCGAGGTCGAGCAGTACAGCTACTACGACAAGAAGACCATTGGCCTCGACTTCGAGGGCCTCATCCGCGACGTCAAGGCTGCCCCCAACGGCAGCGTCTTCCTTTGGCACGCCTGTGCCCACAACCCTACCGGCGTTGACCCTACCCCCGAGCAGTGGAAGCAGATCTCCGATGTCGTCAAGGAGAAGGGTCACTTTTCCTTCTTCGATATGGCTTACCAGGGTTTCGCCAGCGGTGACACCGACAAGGATGCCTTTGCCGTCCGCCACTTCGTCAAGGAGGGCCACAACATTGCCCTCTGCCAGTCTTTCGCCAAGAACATGGTGAGTCGCATGTGTAGTTTTGAGCGATGTGTGCGTCAAATGCTAACTCAATTCCTAGGGTCTCTACGGCGAGCGTATCGGTGCCTTCTCCTTCGTCTGCGCCGATGCCGCCGAGAAGAAGCGCGTCGACTCTCAGCTCAAGATTATCATCCGCCCTCTGTACTCCAACCCCCCCATTCACGGTGCCCGCATCGCCTCCGAAATCCTCAACAACCCCACCCTGTACAAGCAGTGGCTCGGTGAGGTAAAGGAGATGGCCGACCGCATCATCACCATGCGCGCCCTCCTTAAAGACAACCTCGAGAAGCTCGGCTCCAAGCAGGACTGGTCCCACATCACCAGCCAGATTGGCATGTTCGCCTACACCGGCCTGACCCCCGAGGAGATGGACCGCCTTGCCACGGAGTTCTCCGTCTACGCCACCAAGGACGGCCGTATCTCCGTTGCCGGTATCACTTCTGACAACGTTGGCCGCCTGGCCGAGGCTATCTACGCCATCCGGGGTTAAGCGGTGTCGTAGATTGGTGAGCGCACGGGGGTGAGGGTGGTCCGGGTAGGTCGGATGATGTCTTTTTTGGTGCTTTCCCAGGATAGTGCGCAGGAATCTAATGAACCGGGAGGGCCGGTCCGGGATGAACTGTAAATACCCCCAAAGTCTCAAGTCTCAAGTCTAGGTCGGAAAGAAATTCTTGAGCCAGAAGAACAGATGGAGACAAAAAGCCAAAAATGTACGAGTACTCGGGTTTAAGTCGTAGGTAAAACACCTTCGCTGAGAAAAAAGCATGGGAAGCCCGTCACATGCCCACCATACTTCATCGTATCACGTATATAGTAAATCCACCATCAACTTCCTTTGTGGCTGCCACTAGCTCTGGTGCAGCCGCTCTAGATCGCCTCTGACATCGTCTATCTGCCGACCCATGTCGCGATACACGCGAGACATCTCCTTCATCATCTTCTGCTTGCCCTCGCCGCCGTCGACCCCGACGCCGTACTCTCCCAACTCGGCCTTGAGCCCACGAATGCGCTCCTCAGCACGAATCCTCGCGTCCCGGAGGTGTGCGGCGTAGTTCTTAAGTGCGGCCATAGCCTCCGGGGTATAAACGTCGCGGCGGACAGCAGCCGCGGCCAGGGCAGCATCAGCATCATGGCGCTGGGCCTGCAGGCTGACCTCCGCGGCGCGGAGCTCGAGGCTGCGGGCCACGACACCGTGCTTGGCTTCCAAAGCGCGGACAAGGTGGGCCAGCGCCTGTGTGGAGGCGTGCAGGAGAGTGGTCAGAGCGGTGAGGCTGCGGAGACGGTCGGCGGCCAGGGTGGACTGGGCGGCGGCGAGGTCATCTTGGAGCGTGGATAGGGTCTGTGGGAGACCGGTGATGTGGCGATGGAGGTACGACGGGTTTGTGGAGGGGTGGGCGATGCGGGCGAGGCTGAGGGCGGACGAGCGCAGGGTACTGGCGAGGAGAGGCGCCAGGGCGGGCAAGAGGGTTTCAATGTCGGACAGCGGCGGGTGGGCGAAGAGAAGCTCGAGGGAGTCTTGCGGCAGCGGTGGGGAGTCCGGGTCGAGGAGAGGTGGGAGGAGGACGAGGAGGTCGACGAGGGGCTCGGGGAGGCTCGATTGTTGTTGGGGCGGAGGCGCCTGTGATGATGATTGTTGGTGTTGCGGGCGTAGGCGGGACGTCCTCGACGCCGAGGCCGGGTCCGCGGGAGTGGCCGAGACGATGGCGCGGGTGAGGAGGTGGTCCTTAGCGGCTGCTACGCGGCGACGGTTGAGTTCCTAAGACCAATCGATCAGTCGCCATCTCGTAACGTTTGTATTGGTGGCCGTCAACCCACGTCGCGAACCGCAGCCCGCTCCTTGGTGGCGGGGTTCTCCTTGGTCGAGCCGTCGGGGTTGAGGACGACATGGGTGAGTTTGCTGTAGAGGTTTGCAAAGTCCGGGTTGTTCTGCAGGACGGCGGCGTCCACGGGCGGGAAGAGGGACATGGTTGATCGGTTGGTGTGCTCGCAATTGGAGGACCTCGAGCTATCATAGAAGCTGGTGGAGGTACGCGAACTGCACACGCAGTCACCTGATTGGCAGACACCTTCCACTCCCGCAAGCCGTACCTTTTTCCGGGACCGGAACATCGCGCGCTTCCGACCGTCAAATCCCAAAATTCTCCCCAAGAACTCCCATCGTCACGCCAGTGAAACCAACCATTCAGCTCATTTGGACGGGAGCTGGACCGCCGCTGAAGCACGCCTCTCGCCGCCATCCCCCGACGCCAATTGAGGCCAATGCCTCGATTCTAGCTCGGAAGGACCCCTTCCCCCCCTTCCCCTCCGACCGGCCCGCTCCGGACCTCGTCTCGTTCCCGTCGACGACGAGTGAAAACTCCAAACCCGAATACCCTCATCCCTCCCATCCACCCGCCATGGCGTCCTTGGCCCCCGCCCGCCGGCCGTTCACAGCCGCCGCGTCCTCCTCCTTCTCTTCCCTCCTTCTCGCCACCACCACCGTCCGCCCCTTCAGCACAACCCTCCCGCAGCAGACCAAAACCGTAAAAGCGCACCGCCTACCCGACCGCCTGATCCCGCCGTACCCCTACGGCGAGCGCCGCATCTACAAGCAGTCCAACCGCGGCCTCTACGGCGCCGCGCGCATCCGCTTCGGCAACAACGTCGCCGAGAAGTGGGGCAACAAGAGCCGCCGCTTCTGGCGCCCCAACGTCCACGTCAAGAGCTTCTACCTGCCCGCCCTCGACGCCAACATCAAGACTCGCCTGACCCTGCGCGTCCTCAAGACCATCCGCCGCGAAGGCGGCCTGCAGGAGTACCTGCTCAAGAGCAAGCCCGCCCGCCTAAAGGAGCTGGGGCCCGGCGGGTGGAACATGCGCTGGCTGCTCATGCAGAGCCGCGCTATCCAGGAGCGCTTCAACGAGGAGCGCATAGCCCTCGGCATGCAGCCCAAGCCCATCGAGAACCGCGACGATGTCATCCAGTACGCCCTCGACTTTGCCACGCCCGGGCCTCTGAGCATGCGCAGCAAATCTACCTTGGAGGAGCTCAAGGCTGCTAGCACGCAGGACGCCTTTACTCTGGGCGACTTGGACCTGGCCGATCTAGAGGGAATCGAGGAGCTGTCTGACGAGGAGGAAGCCGTCTTGTTGAGGGAGCTCGATATGGCGGCCCAGGGCGTAGCCACCAAGGTAGGCAAGGACTCCGTCAAGGTGTAATATACATGTGTGTATTATATGTACCAAAAGCCCATTTTTTCTCTCTCATATAAACGCCAACCAGCCGTTGTATCATCACCACCAAACAAATTAACACACAATAACTGTCATGACCGTATTGATGCCGTCCCACTCGTCAAGTTACATACAAACATACTTCGGCGATTTTGTAACCTAAAATCGAAGATCCCATCCAATCTGAGGCCCCAGCTTGGGCAGCTCATCCGCCACGCTTTGGACGTCCTTGTCTCCTCGGCCGCTGAGGCAGATGACCACGTCCTCGCCCTTCTTCATAGTCTTGGCCAGCTCAATGGCACCGTAGATGCCGTGCGCCGACTCCAGGGCGGGAATGATGCCCTCCATCTGGCTCATCAGCTTGAAGCCCAGGAACGCCTGAGCATCTGTAGCCGCGACGAACTTGGCTCGCTCGTTGTCCTTCCAGGAGCTCAGCTCGGGGCCGACACCGGGATAGTCGAGACCAGCCGACACGGAGTGAGTCTCGGAGATCTGGCCGTGCTTGTCCTGGAGAACGTACGTTCTCACACCGTGCAGGACACCCTTGGTGCCGCCGGTAAGGGTAGCACTGTGTCGTTCCGTGTCGACTCCGTCACCACCAGCCTCGACACCAAGAAGTCTGACGCTGGGGTCGTTGGCGAAGGGGTAGAACATGCCGACGGCGTTACTACCTCCGCCAACACATGCTACGACAGCGTCGGGCAGTTTACCTCGCTTCTCCATCATCTGCGACTTCGTCTCGTTGCCAATGACGGATTGGAAGGTTCGGACGATGGTGGGGAAGGGGTGAGGACCGATGGCGGAACCGATGATGTAGTGGGTGGTGTCGAGGTCAACGACCCAGGCGCGGAGGGCCTCGTTGACGGCATCTCGGAGAGTCTTGCTGCCAGCCTCGACGGCGACGACCTTGGCGCCGAGCAGTCGCATACGGAAGACGTTGAGGGCTTGTCGTCGAACATCCTCCTGCAATGTTGTTAGTAGCTGACCGAGGGACTAGGTTGGTTAGGTTAGCCAGTCAGTTGGAAACTTACAGCGCCCATGTAAACGGTGCACTCCATATCAAACTTGGCGCAGACGGTAGCAGTGGCAACACCGTGCTGACCAGCTCCAGTCTCGGCGATGATGCGAGTCTTTCCGAGACGACGAGCTAGGAGGAGCTGGCCCAGGGCGTTGTTGATCTTGTGACTGCCAGTGTGGTTGAGATCCTCGCGCTTAAGCCAGATGTTGGCGCCGCCAGCGTACTCCGTCAGCCGCTCGGCCATGTGCAGGTGGCCGGGTCGTCCCATATACTCGTAATAGCTTCGGTACTCCTCCCAGAACAAGGGGTCGTCCTTGATCTTGTTGAAGCCTTCCTCTAGCTGCGACAAGCAGTCCATCAAGCTCTCGGGGACGTATTGACCACCAAACTCGCCGAACCGTTCGGGGATCTTGCCGTGTAGGGCAGCCAGCTGGGCCACCAGGTCGCTGTCCTGCTGGGCGGTGATGGTCTCGTTGACGGTAACGTTTTCTCCACTGGGCTCCTTGGCTCCGGCCATCGCCTCGACGATGCCGACCTCGCGAGTGGTCTCGTCAGAGCCCTGTCCGGAAAGGTAGGCGCAATACTTCTCAACGTCTTTAAATATTTCGCCCGGCGCAGCGTTCTTGATGGTGGTAATAATCTGGCTGCCCACAACCACACCGTCAGACAGGTTGCCAACGCTTAGAAAGTGGTCGCGGGTGCTGACACCGAAGCCAACAGCGGCGGGCTTGTTGCCGCTGTACTTCTTGACTCGCTCCAGCAGCTCCGGAAGGTTGGCGTTGAGGGTGCCGGTGGCGCCGGTGACACCCATTCTGGAGACGACGTAAATGAAGGAATCGGCTAGCTGACAGAGAATCTTCATTCGGGTATCCGAGGTGGCGGGGGCTATAAGGGGCACATAGGAGAGGCCGCCCTTGGTGCAAAGGCCACGGAAGGAAATAGCCTCCTCCGGGGGAAGATCGACAACGATGAAGCCATTGACGCCCGCCTCCTTGCAGTCCTTGAGCAGACGCTCCTCGCCGTAGCTCAGCAGGGGATTATAGTAGCCCATGAGCATGACGGGGGCCTTGAGGCCGCGGTCTCGGGCCTGCCTGACCAGGCCGAGAGTCGACTCGATAGTGACGCCATTCTGGAGGGCAATCTGCAAACCACAAGGTCAATTCTGCTCTGCGCCGGAAACCAAAAATCTCTGTGAGTAATCACGCACAGTATTGGCGGTTTGGATGGTCGGGCCGTCGGCGATCGGGTCGGTGAAGGGGGCACCAAGCTCGAGGATGTCTGTAAACGTCAGAACCGAGGTGTCCAAGGAAGCGTGTCGCTGGAAACACACCGGCACCGCCCCTCTCCAAGGCGAGGAGGATTTCGGGAGTATCTTCGGGTCGGGGATAGCCCGCGGTGACGTATGCTACAAGCGCCGACTGAATTGAAGCCATCGTCAGTTCTCCATGTCTCGCCACGTTTGCAGTCCACTACCCCGCGGTTTGTGGGTGAGGAGGGGCAAGAAAAAAATAAGCCGACCTTATTCTGCGCCTTGCAGCGTTGGAAAGTCTGCTTAATGGCCTCCATTGTGTCGTCGTCGTAGTTCGTCGTCGAATAGACTAGAGAAGCGTTTCTTGTGGAAGAGAAAGCTGTGTTTGGGGAGAGAAGAGGAAAGCCAGGACGAAGGGAGGGAACGGTTTTATGATTTCTCAACAAGAGTCGCAGTCATTGATCCGGCCATTTTTTGTCAAAGGCGAATGCGCCACCGATTCCAGAAGGATGCTCTCCGCCACACCTGGTCCTGCATGCACTCCCGCCATGCAGCACAAAACCCCACCTCCGCTCCCGGACTTGCCCAAAGCGGTAATCTACTTTGCCTCCTTTGAGTTATCCACTGACGAGACGCCATGACTCTCACGCTCTTAATCAACCTGACTCACTCGCTTCGTCCATTCACCAAGCTATACTTCGTTGTTCCCTGCTCAACTGATGATACACCTGTAGCCAGCACACGGAACACTTACAAAATAGCTCGCGGAACAAGCCGGCAACTAACACGCGAGTCACGAAAGGATACAGCCAGTTCGTATCTACTTTGTAGCCACAATGGGTTTTTTTTTGGGGTACTTTTTGTCTCAATCTAAGTTGCCATCGAAGCTAAAAAGACTCCTATCAATCTGCAGACCACAACCTAGACCTCAAGACATTCTATCATATCCAGTAGCCACGCAAATAGATCAACGACTATGGTATCTTGTTTGACCCTCCTTTTAGCTCAACGAATCCAGATATCAACCCTAAATGGCAACAAAATAAATGAAACCACAAGGGATTTCGAGTTGCCTCTTTTTCCAAGATTGTATCAACTCCGATCCACCGTCCATATGCATCAAAATCATAGCTTCCGTCGCTTCATGCAGTTAGCAGATAGGGTATTTCTCGGCGCGGTCCTGCCAGGCCGGAGTACTACTGTAGTGCACCTCCTCCCTCGCTTCTCAAAACCGACCAGTTGTCCAGTACGGGTCCATCGCATGTCAGACTAATTCTTGCCGGCCATGTCGAAATGCCCATATGAGCTGCTCCGCTGGTGTCCATCCACCTGCCTTGCCCGACCGCCTTGCGTGCCCGACATGAACTTCTCACCCCCCACACTTGGAGCATTAGTCTGGCTCACGTCTTCGCCGGAGGAAGATCCAAAGCGAGGAAAGGTGGTGCCATGCGCCACCTCGTGCATGTCGTGTCCCACGCGAGGGCTCATGGCCGGTCGGTCACCCCCAGTATAGCGCATACCGCCTTCGGCGCGTCCACGATCAGGAGTTGCCATGCCGGCCAGCGTGCGGGTCACCCCGAAGAGTACGACGATGAAGTAGAGGAGGATCAGGCCAGTGGAGATCAGCGCTTCTTGGATCAGCCTGCTATGCAGCCAGTCGGTAACGTTCTCGACGGCCTCGGTGACTTCATCCGTAGTAACAGACGACGGGGACGCCAGGAACGTGTTAAGACCTGAGTCGCCGTTGATCGAATCCTTTGCTCCGAGGCTGAACGTGTCGTTATCGAAGAGCGGGAAGTTGACATGAGCATTGTCGTGTACCCACGTCAGGCCCTTCTGCACACTCTCCACCTTAATGCCGATGACACAGTGCAGCACTGTCTTGATCGGGTCCAAGAGAATAGTTCCGTTGAAGACCGTCTCGAGGCCCTCATTCATGGTGTCGAGGAAGGTTGTCAGGGTGTCATTTACGGCATCCGTGGCGTTGGTAACGTAGCCGAGGACGTCATGGTTGATGTCGTCGTTCAGACCTTTTATGACGGAGTTGGCATCCGAGGCCCATTCGTCCGAGACATTCTCCAGAGTCTGGACAACGTTGTCGGCAAAGTCGCCAACTTGCGCGGTCAGAGCTGGTACCTCGTCCTTGACAGCCCGGATCAGGAGCCATTGGCAGAAGCAGGAGAAGAAGCCGGCCAGTGCGAGAGAGAGAACGAACAGGGCCGGGCCAGAAGTAGCGTAGGCAATACACCAGCGGACCAGGATCTGTCGCTTACCCTTAAATCTAGAGGCAATCTTAATGCCCCAGGTCGCAGTCATCGGGCGCGAGGCGATGTACACCACGTCCAAAGGGTCGTAAGCATTCTCCGCAATCAGTCTGGCATGTTGCTGCTCGCGTCGCCAGCGCTTAATCTCAAGCCATGCCATGGGGAGGATGACCAAAAATGCGAGGATGATGAGGACAACGAGGAAGATGGTCTTGGCCTTGCTGATTAGTTCAAACAGGTTGGTGAAAAAACCGTTGATGGTGTCGTTATCGGAGCAGAACGACAGGTCTTGCTTCTGGGCTAGGGGGAAGACATCTCGATCGAACTTGTAATCGCCGTAGCTTTCGTTAAGGAGGTTTTTCACAAGATCGAATGGAACGGAAATGGCCTCTTTGGTCAGGTTCTGAACTTCCTCGAACGTTGGAAGGTCTTCATTGAGTTGACGGACGTCCTTGGCAAAGTCTTTTGCGTCTAGGTTAAAGTCTTTGAGGTTGTTGATGGGTTCGCTGAAGTTGACTTTAGGGATAGCAGGGAGAATGTCGCCGAACACATTGTCTTCAATATCCTTGGTGACCTTGTTAATGCCGTCTTCTAGATCCCCGGCAATGGAGTTGATCTCCTTAACGACATTGTTGATGATGGCTTTAAAGGCGTCAGTGGCATCCTCAGTGACATCAGCAACGACATCGAGACTGCCATGAATCAGTGCCGCGATCAGACAGGTGTATGTAGCAGTTAGGAAATTGATGTAGAAGATAATCATGGCTTCGACGCCCGTGAGGACAAGGTCTAGCATGAATACCATGGCCTCGATGGACTTCTCGATTCCCGAAGCCGCCATTTCGTTGACACCCAAGGACAGGTAGTGAGGCATGGAAGCCATGGCACTGCCGATGTCCTCGACCTTTGTGCAGGCCGAGAGGGCCTTGGTCTTGGCGTCGCCGACGTTGTCATGAAGGTCGGCAATCAGTAGTAGGACCCGGACGAGGACGAGGAGTAACAGAATGGTCCAGCGGTTGAACCATATTTGGGAGAGCCTTGATCGAAGACTGAGGTACGGTGTGAAGGTTGGCGCAGTGTCGGCTCGAGCTTCTTGTGTTTTGCACATGTCGGCCATCTCGAATGAGTCTGTCCGAAGGGAGTCGGGGACGGCCGGGTAGACGGCCGGGTCGTCGTGTTTTCGTGAGAATAGCATCTTCAGGGCTGGTTCCGTTGGTAAATGAGGTCTAGGAGGACTCAGAGAGGAAACCAAGTGGAAAGAAATTAAGTATTTGAAGAGGTGTAAGTGTCGTAGAGGGTTGCGGCCGAGAAGGAGGTAGGGGAAAATAATAATGGAAAATAATATTAAGGTAAAGCCCAGAACATGAAAATTGGAAGAAAATAAGACAAAGGAAAGAGCAAGCGTGAATTGAGATGCCTGGTCTAGCCGTCTATGTCTCCATTGTGTCTAAATGGTTTGCAAGTGTGCGCAGGTGTATGCAGAAATTGGAAGACAATAGGGAAAAGCGAAAGGGCACAAAGACAATAAGAGGCGCGGGTGGTTGATTGTATGAAAGCGGCAACGGCTCACCTGAGTCACTCCACAATAAGAGTGTCCAATTATAGAATCTCCCAGGTCAGAATCACTTTAAAGAGGAAACGTCCTCCAAAGCCCTTTGTTGGTGGTCCGGCGGCAGCGCTTAGAGGGGGTCGTGTGGGGTTAAGCGCCCACCCAAACGTCGTGGCCAGTCGCAACGCTGGCTGAGTCTCAGGCACGGATGATCTCAAACAATGCCAAGTGAATACGGGTCGTTTTCTTGGGTGGCCAAGAAGGAGTCGAAGTGATGTTGCAGGTGAGATCAGTAAGTAGATGCTTTGCGGTGAGTTTGTCGCCCGGGCCCAGCCGCAAGCAAGGACGTAGGGGCTCCGATTTGGTGATATGGCTTGACTTGTGAATACTCGCACACTGCGCAGGTCACGATACCGACAGTAGCAGCAACCAAGTGAATGGAGCGCAGGTTGAGATAGATATGTAAGTAGTGACTCACACAGAGGACAAGGGGACACCACGGAGCGTTAGGTGAATGATGCCCATCTTTCCAAACCTCACAATTCTGTCGGCAGCGAGGAGGACTAGCATTTATCTATTCGATAGGGAGGCGAGCCACCATGAGCCTGGGTGCGAGAATGCATTCTGACGCTATTGCGAGCCCACAAGCAAACTGCCCCGAGAGGCTGAGGGCGACGAGGCCGGGGTTGTCATTCAAGATGGTGAGCTGGGCCGAAGCTTGACTGGCGACAGCAGGGCCGCTTGGGAAACAACGCGCAAACGAGGGCATCCAAACGGACATGATCATCTGTAGACGCCTGTTAGCGGTGGCCTTGTGGTGGCCTTGCGGTGGCCGTAGCGACCGGGATCATGGCAGAGAGTGACGATGAGTTGAGGGCTGGCGTCCAATCAAGCCTCCAAGCGCGACTCGCGATGATTGAGCGCCCCTGTCAACAGGGTCCGAAAGCGGCTAACTATGTAGACTAGGCTACTAGAAAGAAGGGTATTCGGGGTTCACGTGGAGACTAGACTTTATGTCCAGCTCGTAGGCGCCGATCTCATCCAAAGAAATCTAACGCCGTCGCCTCTCTGCAAACCGGGATGAGGCCGACCAGGAAACCGGTTTCTGGAACCTGTCGCAGGTTTCCGTCTGCTCTGAAACTTGACGGTATTCCAAGCCCGAGGTTCGAAATAGACTCGCTCCGACGACGTTCGGTAGCGCTACGCAAATGCCTAGGTACCTAATTACTAGGTGACAGCCGGAGCTTGCCAGTGTTCAACTCTGACGTCAGTCGTCTTCCACTGCCAGCCAGGAACCCAGCAACGAATGATGAGCTGCGTGGTTGAATGAACGAGATGAGTCAAGTGAGCGGCATTCCGCAAGCTCTTCTCTCACTGCTTCCTTACCGTAAGCATGTTGTTTTACTGCCAATCATCGGACCACCAAACCCAGAATGAGCACTTTCAGTGTTTGAGGTTCTGCACGACGTTGGGGTGTCGGGATGATTGGTTAAGCGCCCGCGTTGTCTGTGGCGGGCGCGTGTCGAAACCATATGGGTCTGCCCTCCCGCCCAGAGCACGCCCGTACCAATCGTCAGCACCATACCTCAAAATAGCGATAAAGACGTGTAGTTTAACGCCGCAACACAATGTCGGTGGTCTTTGTTTTCATCCGTTTATTCCGCGAAACCCTGTACTGAGTAGGCGCTCATGTTGAGGGTGGAGCTGACCTCAAGATGAAAGCTTCATCGAGCTCCTGTACATAGGGCTGGGCACCTAGACCAAGGCAATTTACGGTTGACTTTCCCCCACTACCTACCTACCTTAAGTAGGTACCTAACGGGGTGGCCGAAGTATTGGCCGGTGGTCACACAACTACATAGTACACGTGTAAGTGTGGGTCCCTTGCGACGATCTGCAAATGCCATCTCTTATCAGAATAATAAGATGTTGTGCCTTGAGGTTTTTACTAGAAAAATGGGCCATGGCCGTGTACTTGTTTGTACACGTAGCAAGACTCTCTTTATTATTCTGCCTCTAAACTGACGTACTGTCGTATGAAGTAAGTAGTACTAGTGTATCCGTACTTCGTACTTGTGTCGCATTCCCCTGTCCCTTACGTAGCTACACCGCCGCGGGGTAAACCACCACTCCACCTACTAGGGTTAGGACCCGCTATTCCGCGCAGACCTGTATCCCGCGCACTAAATTGTGACGCGTAAATATAATACTCTTAATAACACTTAATTATAATATTATTAATTATAACCTGATTTTAACTAGACTTTAGCTATAGCTTTTTAGAAACCTAGCTGTAATAAGATTATATCTTATTATTTATTTATTTATACTTTATAAACTTAAAAGGTAGATAGTGCTTTTATTTTATATAGATATAAGAAAAACTATAAAATTAGATAAAAACCTATATTTTTTATATAGCAGGCTTAAGTTAGGCCTCTTATATTATTACTATATATAAGTAAATAGTCTTTTTACTAAGACTAAAGTTATCTTATTTCCTAAAGGGCTAGAAAAAAATTAAAGAGAGAGAAAAAGAAAAAAGAAAAAGAAAAAAGAAAATAAAAAAGAAAAAAAAAGGTAAAAAAGAGAGAAATAGTTAACTAAATATTAAGCACTTAATCTACTATAAGAGTAAAGTAGTTAAGTGTTAAAATTATACTAGCTAGGTATATTTAGGTTACTTTATAGTTATAGCTAAGAGCTTAGAATTTTAAGTGGGTAAAACTAGCTGTTAGTAAGTTAGCTAGCTGTTATAGTTATAAAGTAGTTTTATAATAGTTTTATAGTATATATCTTAATATTATTTACTTATTAGATATTTATTATAAGGTTTTATACTCTCTTAAAAGGCTATTTTTTACTTATAGTAGCTTTATACTATCTTCTTAATAAAAATATTATAATTCTCTTTTATAAACTAGTTATAAATCTCTTAAAGAATAATACTTAAATTCTTACTATTTTTAATATAAGTATATATTAAGTCTTAAAATAGTTTATAATAATTACTAAAAAAGTCTTAACTAGCTATATAAAAAGCTTATTTAAAAACCTTATAAAAAATATCTAATAAGTAAATAATATTAAGATATATATTATAAAACTACTATAAATAACCTTTTATAAATATTTAATAGTTACTTTTATTATATCTTAGTTACACTTTTAAAATCTATTTTAACCTAACTAACTTTCTTTATAGACCTTTTTTACCTTTTTTCCGCTTTTATATTATTATTATATTATATATAACAGGCAGGCTAGGCAAAATAGAGGATATTAAGATTATAAACTATCTTTCTTTTTCTTTTAAGAAAAATTTTTCACTATAAAACCTACTCTTACTATAAGCTAAGCCTAGTATAAAAACAACTTATAATTAATTTAAAGATCTTATTATTAAAACTAAATATAAACTTAAAGTAATTATCCTAAAAGCTGCTTTCCTCTTAGTTTAGAAAATAGTAGTAATTTTAGCTAATACTATTATAAGCTATACTTAATATATAAGTAGTAAGATTCTAATCTTACTATCTCTTATAGAAATAATTATAACTACTATTAAAAAAGCAGTATTAGCTACTCTTTAGAAAACACCTATTAAGGCCTTAACCTAAGCTTAAATCGCTTATAATAAGAGGACACTCTTATCCCTAATAGTACTAATATTAAAAGTAATTCTTTCTTATCTTAATAGGAAGATTATTATTAGGTTACTTAGTATAACTCTTAATATTATATCTTATATACTATTAGATACTATAATAATTATTAACTATACCCTCTTAAGAGGTTATCTCTTACTTATAATAGTCTTATACTACCTTCTTAGTAAAGATATTATAGTCCTCTTTTATAGACTAATTATAAATCTCCTAAAGGATAATACTTAGATCTCTACTATTTTTAGTATAAGTATATATTAAGTTTTAAAATAGTTTATAATAGTTACTAAGAGAGTCTTAACTAGCTATATAAGAGGC